>CM070490.1:89244-101744 GCA_036324585.1 Champsocephalus esox
AACTAAGACCTTCAGAGACACCTGAACTTAAGCTGTTTTTATCTAAAGGAACCCTTAACTGAGACCTTAAGAGACACCTGAACTTAAGGTGTTTTTATCTAAAGGAACCCTTAACTAAGACCTTAAGAGACACCTGAACTTAAGGTGTTTTTATCTAAAGGATCCCTTAACTAAGACCTTCAGAGACACCTGAACTTAAGGTGTTTTTATCTAAAGGAACCCTTAACTAAGACCTTCAGAGACACCTGAACTTAAGGTGTTTTTATCTAAAGGAACCCTTAACTAAGACCTTCAGAGACACCTGAACTTAAGGTGTTTTTATCTAAAGGAACCCTTAACTAAGACCTTCAGAGACACCTGAACTTAAGGTGTTTTTATCTAAAGGAACCCTTAACTAAGACCTTCAGAGACACCTGAACTTAAGGTGTTTTTATCTAAAGGAACCCTTAACTAAGACCTTCAGAGACACCTGAACTTAAGGTGTTTTTATCTAAAGGAACCCTTAACTAAGACCTTCAGAGACACCTGAACTTAAGTTGTTTTTATCTAAAGGATCCCTTAACTAAGACCTTCAGAGACACCTGAACTTAAGGTGTTTTTATCTAAGGATCCCTTAACTAAGACTTTAAGAGACACCTGAACTTAAGGTGTTTGTATCTAAAGGAACCCTTAACTAAGACCTTAAGAGACACCTGAACTTAAGGTGTTTGTATCTAAGGATCCCTTAACTAAGACTTTAAGAGACACCTGAACTTAAGGTGTTTGTATCTAAAGGAACCCTTAACTGAGACCTTCAGAGACACCTGAACTTAAGGTGTTTTTATCTAAAGGAACCCTTAACTAAGACCTTCAGAGACACCTGAACTTAAGGTGTTTTTATCTAAAAGGAACCCTTAACTAAGACCTTAAGAGACACCTGAACTTAAGCTGTTTTTATCTAAAGGATCCCTTAACTGAGACCTTAAGAGACACCTGAACTTAAGGTGTTTTTATCTAAAGGAACCCTTAACTAAGACCTTAAGAGACACCTGAACTTAAGGTGTTTTTATCTAAAGGAACCCTTAACTGAGACTTTAAGAGACACCTGAACTTAAGGTGTTTTTATCTAAAGGAACCCTTAACTAAGACCTTCAGAGACACCTGAACTTAAGGTGTTTTTATCTAAAGGAACCCTTAACTAAGACCTTAAGAGACACCTGAACTTAAGGTGTTTTTATTCTAAAGGATCCCTTAACTAAGACCTTAAGAGACACCTGAACTTAAGGTGTTTTTATCTAAAGGAACCCTTAACTGAGACCTTAAGAGACATCTGAACTTAAGGTGTTTTTATCTAAAGGATCCCTTAACTAAGACCTTAAGAGACACCTGAACTTAAGGTGTTTTTATCTAAAGGAACCCTTAACTGAGACCTTTAAGAGACACCTGAACTTAAGGTGTTTTTATCTAAAGGAACCCTTAACTAAGACTTAAGAGACACCTGAACTTAAGGTGTTTTTATCTAAAGGAACCCTTAACTAAGACCTTAAGAGACACCTGAACTTAAGGTGTTTTTATCTAAAGGAACCCTTAACTAAGACCTTTAAGAGACACCTGAACTTAAGGTGTTTTTATCTAAAGGAACCCTTAACTAAGACCTTAAGAGACACCTGAACTTAAGGTGTTTTTATCTAAAGGAACCCTTAACTAAGACCTTAAGAGACACCTGAACTTAAGGTGTTTTTATCTAAAGGAACCCTTAACTAAGACTTTAAGAGACACCTGAACTTAAGGTGTTTTTATCTAAAGGAACCCTTAACTAAGACTTTAAGAGACACCTGAACTTAAGGTGTTTTTATCTAAAGGAACCCTTAACTAAGACTTTAAGAGACACCTGAACTTAAGGTGTTTTTATCTAAAGGAACCCTTAACTAAGACCTTAAGAGACACCTGAACTTAAGGTGTTTTTATCTAAAGGAACCCTTAACTAAGACCTTAAGAGACACCTGAACTTAAGGTGTTTTTATCTAAAGGAACCCTTAACTAAGACTTTAAGAGACACCTGAACTTAAGGTGTTTTTATCTAAAGGAACCCTTAACTAAGACCTTAAGAGACACCTGAACTTAAGGTGTTTTTATCTAAAGGAACCCTTAACTAAGACCTTAAGAGACACCTGAACTTAAGGTGTTTTTATCTAAAGGAACCCTTAACTAAGACCTTAAGAGACACCTGAACTTAAGGTGTTTTTATCTAAAGGAACCCTTAACTAAGACCTTAAGAGACACCTGAACTTAAGGTGTTTTGTATCTAAAGGAACCCTTAACTGAGACCTTCAGAGACACCTGAACTTAAGGTGTTTTTATCTAAAGGAACCCTTAACTGAGACCTTCAGAGACACCTGAACTTAAGGTGTTTGTATCTAAAGGATCCCTTAACTAAGACCTTAAGAGACACCTGAACTTAAGGTGTTTTTATCTAAAGGAACCCTTAACTAAGACTTTAAGAGACACCTGAACTTAAGGTGTTTTTATCTAAAGGAACCCTTAACTAAGACTTTAAGAGACACCTGAACTTAAGGTGTTTTTATCTCAAAGGAACCCTTAACTAAGACCTTAAGAGACACCTGAACTTAAGGTGTTTTTATCTAAAGGAACCCTTAACTAAGACCTTAAGAGACACCTGAACTTAAGGTGTTTTTATCTAAAGGATCCCTTAACTAAGACCTTAAGAGACACCTGAACTTAAGGTGTTTTTATCTAAAGGACCCTTAACTGAGACCTTAAGAGACACCTGAACTTAAGGTGTTTTTATCTAAAGGAACCCTTAACTAAGACCTTAAGAGACACCTGAACTTAAGGTGTTTTTATCTAAAGGAACCCTTAACTAAGACCTTTAAGAGACACCTGAACTTAAGGTGTTTTTATCTAAAGGAACCCTTAACTAAGACTTTAAGAGACACCTGAACTTAAGGTGTTTTTATCTAAAGGAACCCTTAACTAAGACCTTAAGAGACACCTGAACTTAAGGTGTTTTTATCTAAAGGATCCCTTAACTGAGACCTTAAGAGACACCTGAACTTAAGGTGTTTTTATCTAAAGGAACCCTTAACTGAGACTTTAAGAGACACCTGAACTTAAGGTGTTTTTATCTAAAGGAACCCTTAACTAAGACTTTAAGAGACATCTGAACTTAATGTGTTTTTATCTAAAGGAACCCTTAACTAAGACCTTCAGAGACACCTGAACTTAAGGTGTTTTTATCTAAAGGAACCCTTAACTAAGACCTTAAGAGACACCTGAACTTAAGGTGTTTGTATCTAAAGGAACCCTTAACTAAGACTTTAAGAGACACCTGAACTTAAGGTGTTTGTATCTAAAGGAACCCTTAACTAAGACCTTCAGAGACACCTGAACTTAAGGTGTTTGTATCTAAAGGAACCCTTAACTGAGACCTTCAGAGACACCTGAACTTAAGGTGTTTTTATCTAAAGGAACCCTTAACTAAGACCTTAAGAGACACCTGAACTTAAGGTGTTTTTATCTAAAGGAACCCTTAACTGAGACCTTAAGAGACACCTGAACTTAAGGTGTTTGTATCTAAAGGAACCCTTAACTAAGACCTTAAGAGACACCTGAACTTAAGGTGTTTTTATCTAAAGGAACCCTTAACTAAGACTTAAGAGACACCTGAACTTAAGGTGTTTTTATCTAAAGGAACCCTTAACTAAGACTTTAAGAGACACCTGAACTTAAGGTGTTTTTATCTAAAGGAACCCTTAACTGAGACCTTAAGAGACACCTGAACTTAAGGTGTTTTTATCGAAAGGAACCCTTAACTGAGACCTTCAGAGACACCTGAACTTAAGGTGTTTGTATCTAAAGGAACCCTTAACTAAGACCTTAAGAGACATCTGAACTTAAGGTGTTTTTATCTAAAGGATCCCTTAACTAAGACCTTAAGAGACACCTGAACTTAAGGTGTTTTTATCTAAAGGAACCCTTAACTAAGACCTTCAGAGACACCTGAACTTAAGGTGTTTTTATCTAAAGGAACCCTTAACTGAGACCTTAAGAGACACCTGAACTTAAGGTGTTTTTATCTAAAGGAACCCTTAACTAAGACCTTAAGAGACACCTGAACTTAAGGTGTTTTTATCTAAAGGAACCCTTAACTAAGACCTTCAGAGACACCTGAACTTAAGGTGTTTTTATCTAAAGGAACCCTTAACTAAGACCTTAAGAGACACCTGAACTTAAGGTGTTTGTATCTAAAGGAACCCTTAACTGAGACCTTAAGAGACACCTGAACTTAAGGTGTTTGTATCTAAAGGAACCCTTAACTAAGACCTTAAGAGACACCTGAACTTAAGGTGTTTTTATCTAAAGGAACCCTTAACTAAGACCTTAAGAGACACCTGAACTTAAGGTGTTTTTATCTAAAGGAACCCTTAACTAAGACTTTAAGAGACACCTGAACTTAAGGTGTTTGTATCTAAAGGAACCCTTAACTAAGACCTTCAGAGACACCTGAACTTAAGGTGTTTGTATCTAAAGGAACCCTTAACTGAGACCTTCAGAGACACCTGAACTTAAGGTGTTTTTATCTAAAGGAACCCTTAACTAAGACCTTAAGAGACACCTGAACTTAAGGTGTTTTTATCTAAAGGAACCCTTAACTGAGACCTTAAGAGACACCTGAACTTAAGATGTTTTTATCTAAAGGAACCCTTAACTAAGACCTTCAGAGACACCTGAACTTAAGGTGTTTGTATCTAAAGGAACCCTTAACTGAGACCTTAAGAGACACCTGAACTTAAGGTGTTTTTATCTAAAGGAACCCTTAACTGAGACCTTAAGAGACACCTGAACTTAAGGTGTTTTTATCTAAAGAACCCTTAACTGAGACCTTAAGAGACACCTGAACTTAAGGTGTTTTTATCTAAAGGATCCCTTAACTGAGACCTTAAGAGACACCTGAACTTAAGGTGTTTTTATTCAAAGGAACCCTTAACTAAGACCTTAAGAGACACCTGAACTTAAGGTGTTTGTATCTAAAGGAACCCTTAACTAAGACCTTCAGAGACACCTGAACTTAAGGTGTTTGTATCTAAAGGATCCCTTAACTGAGACCTTAAGAGACACCTGAACTTAAGGTGTTTTTATTCAAAGGAACCCTTAACTAAGACCTTAAGAGACACCTGAACTTAAGGTGTTTGTATCTAAAGGAACCCTTAACTAAGACCTTAAGAGACACCTGAACTTAAGGTGTTTTTATCTAAAGGAACCCTTAACTAAGACCTTCAGAGACACCTGAACTTAAGGTGTTTTTATCTAAAGGAACCCTTAACTGAGACCTTAAGAGACACCTGAACTTAAGGTGTTTTTATTCAAAGGAACCCTTAACTAAGACCTTAAGAGACACCTGAACTTAAGGTGTTTGTATCTAAAGGAACCCTTAACTAAGACCTTAAGAGACACCTGAACTTAAGGTGTTTGTATCTAAAGGAACCCTTAACTAAGACCTTCAGAGACACCTGAACTTAAGGTGTTTTTATCTAAAGGAACCCTTAACTGAGACCTTAAGAGACACCTGAACTTAAGGTGTTTTGTATCTAAAGGAACCCTTAACTGAGACCTTCAGAGACACCTGAACTTAAGGTGTTTTTATCTAAAGGAACCCTTAACTAAGACCTTCAGAGACACCTGAACTTAAGGTGTTTTTATCTAAAGGAACCCTTAACTGAGACCTTAAGAGACACCTGAACTTAAGGTGTTTTTATCTAAAGGAACCCTTAACTAAGACCTTAAGAGACACCTGAACTTAAGGTGTTTGTATCTAAGGAACCCTTAACTAAGACCTTAAGAGACACCTGAACTTAAGGTGTTTGTATCTAAGGAACCCTTAACTAAGACCTTAAGAGACACCTGAACTTAAGGTGTTTGTATCTAAGGAACCCTTAACTAAGACCTTAAGAGACACCTAACTTAAGGTGTTTGTATCTAAGGAACCCTTAACTGAGACCTTCAGAGACACCTGAACTTAAGGTGTTTGTATCTAAGGAACCCTTAACTAAGACCTTAAGAGACACCTGAACTTAAGGTGTTTGTATCTAAGGAACCCTTAACTAAGACCTTAAGAGACACCTTAACTTAAGGTGTTTGTATCTAAAGGAACCCTTAACTAAGACCTTCAGAGACACCTGAACTTAAGGTGTTTGTATCTAAAGGAACCCTTAACTAAGACCTTAAGAGACACCTTAACTTAAGGTGTTTGTATCTAAAGGAACCCTTAACTAAGACCTTCAGAGACACCTGAACTTAAGGTGTTTTTATCTAAAGGAACCCTTAACTGAGACCTTAAGAGACACCTGAACTTAAGGTGTTTGTATCTAAAGGAACCCTTAACTGAGACCTTCAGAGACACCTGAACTTAAGGTGTTTTTATCTAAAGGAACCCTTAACTAAGACCTTCAGAGACACCTGAACTTAAGGTGTTTTTATCTAAAGGAACCCTTAACTGAGACCTTAAGAGACACCTGAACTTAAGGTGTTTTTATCTAAAGGAACCCTTAACTAAGACCTTAAGAGACACCTGAACTTAAGGTGTTTTGTATCTAAGGAACCCTTAACTAAGACCTTAAGAGACACCTGAACTTAAGGTGTTTGTATCTAAGGAACCCTTAACTAAGACCTTAAGAGACACCTGAACTTAAGGTGTTTGTATCTAAGGAACCCTTAACTAAGACCTTAAGAGACACCTTAACTTAAGGTGTTTGTATCTAAGGAACCCTTAACTGAGACCTTCAGAGACACCTGAACTTAAGGTGTTTGTATCTAAGGAACCCTTAACTAAGACCTTAAGAGACACCTGAACTTAAGGTGTTTGTATCTAAGGAACCCTTAACTAAGACCTTAAGAGACACCTTAACTTAAGGTGTTTGTATCTAAAGGAACCCTTAACTAAGACCTTCAGAGACACCTGAACTTAAGGTGTTTGTATCTAAGGAACCCTTAACTAAGACCTTTATTATATGTACAGCACTTGGCTCGACCAGAAATCGTTTTAAAAATGTGATTTTTATTTAAAGGATTTCAGGCTTTTGATCTGTATTCTGTGAAGAAACCCTAACTGTGTGTGTGTGTGTGTGTGTGTGTGTGTGTGTGTGTGTGTGTGTGTGTGTGTGTGTGTGTGTGTGTGTGTGTGTGTGTGTGTGTGTGTGTGTGTGTGTGTCAGTGTGAGACTTATCCCTGCTACACACCTGAGGCCTGTGTGAACACTGTGGGGGGGTTCACCTGTCGGCCATGTCCTCCTGGCTTCTGGGGGGGGGCGCTCGCTGGGACGGGACTGGACTACGCCAAGACACACAGACAGGTGAGAGACACACAGGTGAGAGACACAGGTGAGAGACACACAGACAGGTGAGAGACACACAGACAGGTGAGAGACACAGGTGAGAGACACACAGACAGGTGAGAGACACACAGACAGGTGAGAGACACACAGACAGGTGAGAGACACACAGACAGGTGAGAGACACACAGACAGGTGAGAGACACACAGGTGAGAGACACAGGTGAGAGACACACAGACAGGTGAGAGACACACAGACAGGTGAGAGACACAGGTGAGAGACACACAGACAGGTGAGAGACACACAGACAGGTGAGAGACACACAGACAGGTGAGAGACACACAGGTGAGAGACACAGGTGAGAGACACACAGACAGGTGAGAGACACACAGACAGGTGAGAGACACAGGTGAGAGACACACAGACAGGTGAGAGACACACAGACAGGTGAGAGACACACAGGTGAGAGACACAGGTGAGAGACACACAGACAGGTGAGAGACACACAGGTGAGAGACACACAGGTGAGAGACACAGGTGAGAGACACACAGGTGAGAGACACAGGTGAGAGACACACAGACAGGTGAGAGACACACAGGTGAGAGACACACAGGTGAGAGACACAGGTGAGAGACACAGGTGAGAGACACACAGGTGAGAGACACAGGTGAGAGACACACAGACAGGTGAGAGACACACAGGTGAGAGACACACAGGTGAGAGACACAGGTGAGAGACACACAGACAGGTGAGAGACACACAGGTGAGAGACACACAGACAGGTGAGAGACACACAGACAGGTGAGAGACACACAGGTGAGAGACACAGGTGAGAGACACACAGACAGGTGAGAGACACACAGGTGAGAGACACACAGACAGGTGAGAGACACACAGGTGAGAGACACACAGGTGAGAGACACAGGTGAGAGACACACAGACAGGTGAGAGACACACAGGTGAGAGACACAGGTGAGAGACACAGGTGAGAGACACACAGACAGGTGAGAGACACAGACAGGTGAGAGACACACAGACAGGTGAGAGACACAGGTGAGAGACACACAGACAGGTGAGAGACACAGACAGGTGAGAGACACACAGACAGGTGAGAGACACAGGTGAGAGACACACAGACAGGTGAGAGACACACAGGTGAGAGACACAGGTGAGAGACACAGGTGAGAGACACACAGACAGGTGAGAGACACACAGGTGAGAGACACACAGACAGGTGAGAGACACACAGGTGAGAGACACACAGGTGAGAGACACAGGTGAGAGACACACAGACAGGTGAGAGACACACAGGTGAGAGACACAGGTGAGAGACACAGGTGAGAGACACACAGACAGGTGAGAGACACAGACAGGTGAGAGACACACAGACAGTGAGAGACACAGGTGAGAGACACACAGACAGGTGAGAGACACAGACAGGTGAGAGACACACAGACAGGTGAGAGACACAGGTGAGAGACACACAGACAGGTGAGAGACACACAGGTGAGAGACACACAGGTGAGAGACACAGGTGAGAGACACACAGACAGGTGAGAGACACACAGGTGAGAGACACAGGTGAGAGACACAGGTGAGAGACACAGACAGGTGAGAGACACACAGGTGAGAGACACAGGTGAGAGACACACAGACAGGTGAGAGACACACAGGTGAGAGACACACAGGTGAGAGACACAGGTGAGAGACACACAGACAGGTGAGAGACACACACAGGTGAGAGACACAGGTGAGAGACACACAGACAGGTGAGAGACACACAGACAGGTGAGAGACACACAGGTGAGAGACACACAGGTGAGAGACACAGGTGAGAGACACACAGACAGGTGAGAGACACACAGGTGAGAGACACAGGTGAGAGACACACAGACAGGTGAGAGACAGACAGGTGAGAGACACACAGGTGAGAGACACAGGTGAGAGACACACAGACAGGTGAGAGACAGACAGACAGGTGAGAGACACAGGTGAGAGACACACAGACAGGTGAGAGACACACAGGTGAGAGACACAGGTGAGAGACACAGGTGAGAGACACACAGGTGAGAGACACACAGACAGGTGAGAGACACACAGACAGGTGAGAGACACACAGACAGGTGAGAGACACAGGTGAGAGACACACAGACAGGTGAGAGACACACAGACAGGTGAGAGACACACAGGTGAGAGACACAGGTGAGAGACACACAGACAGGTGAGAGACACATAGGTGAGAGACACACAGGTGAGAGACACAGGTGAAAGACACACAGACGGGTGAGAGACAGACAGGTGAGAGACACACAGGTGAGAGACACAGGTGAGAGACACACAGACAGGTGAGAGACACACAGGTGAGAGACACACAGGTGAGAGACAGACAGACAGGTGAGAGACACAGGTGAGAGACACACAGACAGGTGAGAGACACACAGGTGAGAGACACAGGTGAGAGACACACAGACGGGTGAGAGACAGACAGGTGAGAGACACACAGGTGAGAGACACAGGTGAGAGACACACAGACAGGTGAGAGACACACAGGTGAGAGACACACAGGTGAGAGACACACAGGTGAGAGACACAGGTGAGAGACACACAGACAGGTGAGAGACACACAGGTGAGAGACACACAGACAGGTGAGAGACACACAGGTGAGAGACACACAGGTGAGAGACACAGACAGGTGAGAGACACACACAGGTGAGAGACACAGACAGGTGAGAGACACACAGACAGGTGAGACACACAGACAGGTGAGAGACACACAGGTGAGAGACACAGACAGGTGAGAGACACACAGACAGGTGAGAGACACACAGGTGAGACACACAGACAGGTGAGAGACACACAGGTGAGAGACACACAGGTGAGAGTCACACAGGTGAGAGACACAGACAGGTGAGAGACACACACAGGTGAGAGACACACAGACAGGTGAGAGACACACAGGTGAGAGACACAGACAGGTGAGAGACACACAGACAGGTGAGAGACACACAGGTGAGACACACAGACAGGTGAGAGACACACAGGTGAGAGACACACAGGTGAGAGACACAGACAGGTGAGAGACACACACAGGTGAGAGACACAGACAGGTGAGAGACACACAGACAGGTGAGACACACAGACAGGTGAGAGACACAGACAGGTGAGAGACACAGACAGGTGAGAGACACACAGACAGGTGAGAGACACACAGACAGGTGAGAGACACAGACAGGTGAGACACACAGACAGGTGAGAGACACACAGGTGAGAGACACAGACAGGTGAGAGACACACAGACAGGTGAGAGACACACAGGTGAGACACACAGACAGGTGAGAGACACACAGGTGAGAGACACACAGGTGAGAGTCACACAGGTGAGAGACACAGACAGGTGAGAGACACACACAGGTGAGAGACACACAGACAGGTGAGAGACACACAGGTGAGAGACACAGACAGGTGAGAGACACACAGACAGGTGAGAGACACACAGGTGAGACACACAGACAGGTGAGAGACACACAGGTGAGAGACACACAGGTGAGAGACACAGACAGGTGAGAGACACACACAGGTGAGAGACACAGACAGGTGAGAGACACACAGACAGGTGAGACACACAGACAGGTGAGAGACACAGACAGGTGAGAGACACAGACAGGTGAGAGACACACAGACAGGTGAGAGACACACAGACAGGTGAGAGACACAGACAGGTGAGAGACACAGACAGGTGAGACACACAGACAGGTGAGAGACACAGACAGGTGAGAGACACAGACAGGTGAGACACACAGACAGGTGAGAGACACAGACAGGTGAGAGACATAGACAGGTGAGACACACAGGTGAGACACACAGACAGGTGAGAGACACAGGTGAGACACACAGACAGGTGAGACACACAGGTTCATTATGTGACGGAAACCACAGTGACTTCCTGTTGTTACACCCAGTGACTTCCTGCTGTTACACCCAGTGACTTCCTGCTGTTACACCCTGCCCTGAGTACCTGTGTTCTAATACTTCCTGTTGTCCCTCTGTCTCTCAGGAGTGTGTAGATATCGACGAGTGTTTGGATCTCCCCGACGCCTGTGTGTCCAACTCTGTGTGCGTCAACACCGTGGTGAGTTCAGGGTCCCTGTGATACGTAGATATGATGGTGAGTTCAGGGTCCCCGTGATACGTAGATCTGACGGTGAGTTCAGGGTCCCTGTGATACGTAGATATGACGGTGAGTTCAGGGTCCCCGTGATACGTAGATATGATGGTGAGTTCAGGGTCCCCGTGATACGTGGATATGACGGTGAGTTCAGGGTCCCCGTGATACGTAGATCTGACGGTGAGTTCAGGATCCCCGTGATACGTGGATATGATGGTGAGTTCAGGGTCCCCTTGATACGTGGATATGACGGTGAGTTCAGGGTCCCCGTGATACGTAGATCTGACGGTGAGTTCAGGGTCCCTGTGATACGTAGATATGACGGTGAGTTCAGGGTCCCCGTGATACGTAGATATGATGGTGAGTTCAGGGTCCCCGTGATACGTGGATATGACGGTGAGTTCAGGGTCCCCGTGATACGTAGATATGATGGTGAGTTCAGGGTCCCTGTGATACGTAGATATGATGGTGAGTTCAGGGTCCCCGTGATACGTGGATATGACGGTGAGTTCAGGGTCCCCGTGATACGTAGATATGATGGTGAGTTCAGGGTCCCTGTGATACGTAGATATGATGGTGAGTTCAGGGTCCCCGTGATACGTAGATATGATGGTGAGTTCAGGGTCCCTGTGATACGTAGATATGATGGTGAGTTCAGGGTCCCCGTGATACGTAGATATGATGGTGAGTTCAGGGTCCCTGTGATACGTAGATATGATGGTGAGTTCAGGGTCCCCGTGATACGTAGATATGATGGTGAGTTCAGGGTCCCCGTGATACGTAGATATGACGGTGAGTTCAGGGTCCCTGTGATACGTAGATATGATGGTGAGTTCAGGGTCCCCGTGATACGTAGATATGATGGTGAGTTCAGGGTCCCTGTGTATATGATGGTGAGTTCAGGGTCCCTGTGTATATGATGGTGAGTTCAGGGTCCCCGTGATACGTAGATATGACGGTGAGTTCAGGGTCCCTGTGATACGTAGATATGATGGTGAGTTCAGG
>CM070490.1:116744-134665 GCA_036324585.1 Champsocephalus esox
CACACACACACACACACAGGTGAGACAGGTACACACAGGTGAGACAGGGACACACACAGGTGATACAGACACACACACACACACAGGTGAGACAGGCACACACACAGGTGAGACAGGTACACACACAGGTGAGACAGGTACACACACACACACACACACACACACAGGTGAGACAGGCACACACACAGGTGAGACAGGTACACACACAGGTGAGACAGGCACACACAGGTGAGACAGGCACACACAGGTGAGACAGGCACACACAGGTGAGACAGGTACACACACAGGTGAGACAGGCACACACACAGGTGAGACAGGTACACACAGGTGAGACAGGCACACACACACACACACACAGGTGAGACAGGTACACACACAGGTGAGACAGGTACACACACAGGTGAGACAGGGACACACACAGGTGAGACAGGTACACACACAGGTGAGACAGGCACACACACACACACACACACACAGGTGAGACAGGCACACACACACAGGTGAGACAGGTACACACACAGGTGAGACAGGTACACACACAGGTGAGACAGGTACACACACAGGTGAGACAGGTACACACACAGGTGAGACAGGTACACACACAGGTGAGACAGGCACACACAGGTGAGACAGGTACACACACAGGTGAGACAGGTACACACACAGGTGAGACAGGTACACACACAGGTGAGACAGGGACACACACAGGTGAGACAGGTACACACACAGGTGAGACAGGTACACACACAGGTGAGACAGGTACACACACACACACCACACACACACACAGGTGAGACAGGCACACACACAGGTGAGACAGGTACACACACAGGTGAGACAGGTACACACACAGGTGAGACAGGTACACACACAGGTGAGACAGGTACACACACAGGTGAGACAGGTACACACACAGGTGAGACAGGCACACACAGGTGAGACAGGTACACACACAGGTGAGACAGGTACACACACAGGTGAGACAGGTACACACACAGGTGAGACAGGCACACACACAGGTGAGACAGGCACACACACAGGTGAGACAGGCACACACACAGGTGAGACAGGCACACACAGGTGAGACAGGCACACACAGGTGAGACAGGCACACACAGGTGAGACAGGCACACACACAGGTGAGACAGGCACACACACAGGTGAGACAGGCACACACAGGTGAGACAGGCACACACACAGGTGAGACAGGCACACACAGGTGAGACAGGCACACACACAGGTGAGACAGGCACACACACAGGTGAGACAGGCACACACACAGGTGAGACAGGCACACACACAGGTGAGACAGGTACACACACAGGTGAGACAGGCACACACACAGGTGAGACAGGCACACACACAGGTGAGACAGGCACACACACAGGTGAGACAGGGCACACACACCTGGCTGATGAATTCACCTTTATTATGCACTAAAGGTCAGAGGTCACCCAGTGTTTCTCTTTCAGACCGACATCGACAACGACCTGGTGGGAGACGTGTGTGACACCAACCAGGACATGTATGTGTACACACACACACACACACACACATGTATGTTGACCAATCACAACAGAGCCGGCCAGCTAACCAATCAGAGCAGACTGGGCTCTGGTCTGTTAGTATGTAGTCGTCCATCGGAGGACCTGTCTCTCTGGGTTCATGGTAGCTACGATCTGTGTGTCTCTGCAGGGACGGGGACGGGCTGCAGGACACCAGGGACAACTGTCCCGACCTGCCCAACAGCTCTCAGCTGGACTCGGATAACGACGGCCTCGGAGACGCCTGCGACCACGACGATGACAACGACGGCGTCCTGGACGACTACGACAACTGCCGACTCATCGTCAACCCCAACCAGAAGGACTCCGACAGTAACAGCTGCTCTCACACACACACACACACACACACACACACACACACACACACACACACACACATTCACATACACACACATCACACACACACATTCACATCACACACACATCACACACACATCACACACACACACACACACATTCACATACACACACATTCACACACACACACACACACACACACATTCACATCACACACACATTCACACACACACACACACACACACACATTCACATACACACACATTCACATACACACACATTCACACACACACACACACACACACACACACACTTCACACACACATTCATACACATCACACACACATCACACACATTCACACAGTCGGTGGCTTCTCACACTGAAACAACTGTGTGCGGAGAAGCAGCATTGCATCATGGGAGCTGTAGTTTTCTTGTTTGAAGATAGAAAATGAACACAATGAGGCACATTATTTATTAGATTATTTAGTGTGTCTTTTTTAGTGTGTTCTCGGTTTGAGGTACTCCATCAGTGGAGCGGCGTGAGGCTCGTTCTCCGTTAGTGGGTTCCTGAGTGTCTTCACCCCTCAGTAACGCACCTGTCTCCCCTCAGTGAACGGGGTGGGGGACGTGTGTGAGGACGACTTCGATAACGACTCGGTGCTGGACCTGGTGGACGCTTGTCCTGAGAGCGCTGAGGTCACGCTGACCGACTTCAGAGCCTATCAGACGGTGATCCTGGACCCCGAGGGCGACGCCCAGATCGACCCCACCTGGGTGGTGCTCAACCAGGTGGGTGTTGAGTGTCTGGTTAAAACACACTCACTGACCGTGCTGTAGTTCCTCTATAGCCCAACATTAGCCTCCTTTAGCTTAGCGGTGGTGATGTGAAGTCATGTGACCGTGCTGTAGTTCCTTTATAGCCCAACATTAGCCTCCTTTAGCTTAGCGGTGGTGATGTGAAGTCATGTGACCGTGCTGTAGTTCCTTTATAGCCCAACATTAGCCTCCTTTAGCTTAGCGGTGGTGACGTGAAGTCATGTGACCGTGCTGTAGTTCCTTTATAGCCCAACATTAGCCTCCTTTAGCTTAGCGGTGGTGACGTGAAGTCATGTGACCGTGCTGTAGTTCCTTTATAGCCCAACATTAGCCTCCTTTAGCTTAGCGGTGGTGACGTGAAGTCATGTGACCGTGCTGTAGTTCCTTTATAGCCCAACATTAGCCTCCTTTAGCTTAGCGGTGGTGACGTGAAGTCATGTGACCGTGCTGTAGTTCCTTTATAGCCCAACATTAGCCTCCTTTAGCTTAGCGGTGGTGACGTCATGTGACCGTGCTGTAGTTCCTTTATAGCCCAACATTAGCCTCCTTTAGCTTAGCGGTGGTGACGTGAAGTCATGTGACCGTGCTGTAGTTCCTTTATAGCCCAACATTAGCCTCCTTTAGCTTAGCGGTGGTGAAGTCATGTGACCGTGCTGTAGTTCCTCTGTAGCCCAACATTAGCCTCCTTTAGCTTAGCGGTGGTGACGTGAAGTCATGTGACCGTGCTGTAGTTCCTTTATAGCCCAACATTAGCCTCCTTTAGCTTAGCGGTGGTGACGTGAAGTCATGTGACCGTGCTGTAGTTCCTTTATAGCCCAACATTAGCCTCCTTTAGCTTAGCGGTGGTGACGTCATGTGACCGTGCTGTAGTTCCTTTATAGCCCAACATTAGCCTCCTTTAGCTTAGCGGTGGTGACGTGAAGTCATGTGACCGTGCTGTAGTTTCCTTTATAGCCCAACATTAGCCTCCTTTAGCTTAGCGGTGGTGAAGTCATGTGACCGTGCTGTAGTTCCTTTATAGCCCAACATTAGCCTCCTTTAGCTTAGCGTGGTGACGTGAAGTCATGTGACCGTGCTGTAGTTCCTTTATAGCCCAACATTAGCCTCCTTTAGCTTAGCGTGCGTGAAGTCATGTGACCGTGCTGTAGTTCCTTTATAGCCCAATATTAGCCTCCTTTAGCTTAGCGGTGGTGACGTCATGTGACCGTGCTGTAGTTCCTTCATAGCCTCAGATCCTAACCTGTGGTTCTGTCCTCAGGGGATGGAGATCGTCCAGACGATGAACAGTGACCCGGGCCTCGCTGTGGGTGCGTGACTTTAATATATAATAATATTCCCTCAGAGTCAGAGCCCCCCCTGAACTCTCTCTCTGCAGGCTACACTGCCTTTAACGGCGTGGACTTCGAGGGAACGTTCCACGTGAACACGGTGACGGACGACGACTACGCCGGCTTTGTCTTCGGGTACCAGGACTCGTCCAGCTTCTACGTGGTGATGTGGAAGCAGACGGAGCAGACGTACTGGCAGTCGCTGCCCTTCAGAGCGGCTGCGCAGCCCGCCCTGCAGCTCAAGGTAAAGACACACCTAACGAGACAGAGCTCCTCCATCTGTCCCACAGAGGGGACACCTAACGAGACAGAGCTCCTCCATCTGTCCCACAGAGGGGACACCTAACGAGTCAGAGCTCCTCCATCTGTCCCACAGAGGGGACACCTAACGAGTCAGAGCTCCTCCATCTGTCCCACAGAGGGGACACCTAACGAGTCAGAGCTCCTCCATCTGTCCCACAGAGGGGACACCTAACGAGTCAGAGCTCCTCCATCTGTCCCACAGAGGGACACCTAACGAGTCAGAGCTCCTCCATCTGTCCCAGAGGGGACACCTAACGAGTCAGAGCTCCTCCATCTGTCCCACAGGGGGACACCTAACGAGACAGAGCTCCTCCATCTGTCCCACAGAGGGGACACCTAACGAGTCAGAGCTCCTCCATCTGTCCCACAGAGGGGACACAGAGAGAACACCCAGCTAGTAACCTAGCAACCAAGCTTCAGCTAGCGGCAGTGAGAAACTCGGGTCTCTTCGAATCTACTTACAAATAAACATGAGGAACCGTCAGTTCAGCCGGAAAACATCGAATGAGAGTTTGGTTGAAACCAGCGGAGGAACGGGTTTGAAGCCCGCCGCAGCTTTTGCTAGCGCTCCACTAGCTAGTGCAGCGCTAGCTAGTGCAGCGCTAGCTAGTGCAGCGCTAGCTAGTGCAGCGCTAGCTAGCAGCCTAGCAGCGCTGCTAGCTAGTGCAGCGCTAGCTAGTGGAGCGCTAGCTAACGCAGCGTAGCTATGCAGCTTAGCTATGCAGCGTTAGCTGTGAGCGTTAGCTACGCAGCGTAGCTAGCAGCGTTAGCTAGTGCGCGCTAGCTAGTGCAGCTGCACTAGCTAGTGTGCAGCGCTAGCTAGTGCAGCGCTAGCTAAACGCTAAACACCAATCATACAACGGCAACGATGAAAGATTGTAGCCAATGCAGCAGAGCTCTGAATATAGCTCTAGTTACACACACACACACACACACACACACACACACACACACACACACACACACTAGGGCTGCTCGATTATGGCAAAACTCATAATCACGATTATTCACGAACTTGAAATCATCCATTTATTGAACTTTAAAACGAATAATAATCTGAACAGTATCTGTTGAACTGAAAAAACCATTATATGACAGCATTGTGTGTGTGTGTGTGTGTGTGTGTGTGTGTGTGTGTGTGTATGTGTATGTGTGTATGTGTGTATGTGTGTATGTGTGTATGTGTATGTGTATGTGTGTGTGTATGTGTATGTGTATGTGTGTGTGTGTGTGTGTGTGTGTGTGTGCGTAGGCGGTGAAGTCGCGCACGGGGCCCGGAGAGTTCCTGAGGAACGCCCTGTGGCACACCGGAGACACCGCGGGGGAGGTGACGCTGCTCTGGAAGGATCCCAGGAACCAGGGCTGGAGGGACAAGACCTCGTACCGCTGGAGCATCTCACACCGGCCCCAGGTGGGGTACATCAGGTGAGAGACACACACACACACACACACACACACACACCGCCCTGTGTTTCTCTCTGGGAGCGCTTGCTTCCTGACGCGGCGCGGCCCTGTGTTTCAGGCTGAGGCTGTTCGAGGGCACGCAGATGGTGGCGGACTCGGGCGTTGTGATCGACACGACGATGCGAGGAGGTCGGCTCGGAGTCTTCTGTTTCTCTCAGGAAAACATCATCTGGTCCAACCTGCGCTACAGGTGCAACGGTAAGCCCTCTGACCCCGGACACACGGCAACCGGGGACTTCTCACAACGCTCTCTATTTGATCTGTCTCCTCTGGTTTCAGACACGGTGCCTGAAGACTTCCAGATCCACCGGAAGCAGTTCCTGATGCACATCAAGGTGTGAGAGGATCTGCAGTGTACCTGGGGGGGGGGCAGCCAGGGGATATACAGAGCAGGGGGGGGGCAGCCAGGGGATATACAGAGCAGGGGGGGGCAGCCAGGGGATATCCAGAGCAGGGGGGGGCAGCCAGGGGATATACAGAGCAGGGGGGGGGCAGCCAGGGGATATCGAGCAGCACAGGGATCAGCAGGGGGGGGCAGCCAGGGGATATACAGAGCAGGGGGGGGCAGGGGGGCAGCGGCAGCCAGGGGAAATACAGAGCAGGGGGGGGCAGCCAGGGGATATACAGAGCAGGGGGGGGGCAGCCAGGGGAATACAGAGCAGGGGGGGGGGCAGCCAGGGGATATACAGAGCAGGGGGGGGCAGCCAGGGGATATACAGAGCAGGGGGGGGGGCAGCCAGGGGATATACAGAGCAGGGGGGGGGCAGCCAGGGGATATACAGAGCAGGGGGGGGCAGCCAGGGGATATACAGAGCAGCAGCCAGGGGATATACAGAGCAGGGGGGGGGCAGCCAGGGGATTACAGAGCAGCCAGGGGATTACAGAGCAGGGGGGGGCAGCCAGGGGATATCAGAGCAGGGGGGGGCCAGCCAGGGGATATACAGAGCAGCAGCCAGGGGAATATACAGAGCAGCAGCCAGGGGATATACAGAGCAGGGGGGGCAGCCAGGGGATATACAGAGCAGCAGCCAGGGGAAATACAGAGCAGCAGCCAGGGGATATACAGAGCAGGGGGGGGGCAGCCAGGGGATATACAGAGCAGGGGGGGGGGCAGCCAGGGGATATACAGAGCAGCAGCCAGGGGAAATACAGGCAGGGCAGCCAGGGGATATCCAGAGAGAGCCGGGGATATCAGGCAGGGGGGGGGGCAGCCAGGGGATATCCAGAGCAGGGGGGGGATTCAGCTTTATTAGAATAACTGAATCTTCTCTGAGAATTCAAAGATGTTCATTTGCCTTTAAGGCTAGCTGTCAGAGATATTAGAGACCTGATGCTTGGGAGCAGCAAACACTGCGAGAAGCTAACGAGAAGCTAACGAGAAGCTAACGGGAAGCTAACGAGAAGCTAACGAGAAGCTAACGAGAAGCTAACGGGAAGCTAACGGGAAGCTAACGAGAAGCTAACGGGAAGCTAACGGGAAGCTAACGAGAAGCTAACGGGAAGCTAACGAGAAGCTAACGGGAAGCTAACGGGAAGCTAACGAGAAGCTAACGGGAAGCTAACGGGAAGCTAACGAGAAGCTAACGGGAAGCTAACGGGAAGCTAACGAGAAGCTAACGAGACACTGTGGAATAATGCTCTAAATGTTTCTGTGTTTTCTAAATGTACATCTCTGGAAATAAAGTCCCTTTCCTAAAACCATGGCTTTATGTCTCATGAGCTCTTAAAGGGAAAGCTCACCATGAGCTCTTAAAGGGAAAGCTCACCATGAGCTCTTAAAGGGAAAGCTCACCATGAGGGGGGGCTCTTAAAGGAAAGCTCACCATGAGCTCTTAAAGGGAAAGCTCACCATGAGGGGGGGCTCTTAAAGGAAAGCTCACCATGAGCTCTTAAAGGGAAAGCTCACCATGAGGGGGGGGCTCTTAAAGGGAAAGCTCACCATGAGGGGGGGGCTCTTAAAGGGAAAGCTCACATGAGGGGGGGGGCTCTTAAAGGGAAAGCTCACCATGGGGGGGGGGCTCTTAAAGGGAAAGCTCACCATGAGCTCTTAAAGGGAAAGCTCACCATGAGGGGGGGGGGCTCTTAAAGGGAAAGCTCACCATGAGCTCTTAAGGGAAAGCTCACCATGAGGGGGGGGGCTCTTAAAGGGAAAGCTCACCATGAGGGGGGGGGCTCTTAAAGGGAAAGCTCACCATGAGGGGGGGGGCTCTTAAAGGGAAAGCTCACCATGAGGGGGGGGGGCTCTTAAAGGGAAAGCTCACCATGAGGGGGGGGGCTCTTAAAGGGAAAGCTCACCATGAGGGGGGGGGCTCTTAAAGGGAAAGCTCACCATGAGGGGGGGGGGCTCTTAAAGGGAAAGCTCACCATGAGGGGGGGGGCTCTTAAAGGGAAAGCTCACCATGAGGGGGGGGGCTCTTAAAGGGAAAGCTCACCATGAGGGGGGGGGCTCTTAAAGGGAAAGCTCACCATGAGGGGGGGGGGCTCTTAAAGGGAAAGCTCACCATGAGGGGGGGGGCTCTTAAAGGGAAAGCTCACCATGAGGGGGGGGGGCTCTTAAAGGGAAAGCTCACCATGAGGGGGGGGGCTCTTAAAGGGAAAGCTCACCATGAGGGGGGGGGCTCTTAAAGGGAAAGCTCACCATGAGGGGGGGGGCTCTTAAAGGGAAAGCTCACCATGAGGGGGGGGGGCTCTTAAAGGGAAAGCTCACCATGAGGGGGGGGGCTCTTAAAGGGAAAGCTCACCATGAGGGGGGGGGCTCTTAAAGGGAAAGCTCACCATGAGGGGGGGGGCTCTTAAAGGGAAAGCTCACCATGAGGGGGGGGGGCTCTTAAAGGGAAAGCTCACCATGAGGGGGGGGGCTCTTAAAGGGAAAGCTCACCATGAGGGGGGGGGCTCTTAAAGGGAAAGCTCACCATGAGGGGGGGGGCTCTTAAAGGGAAAGCTCACCATGAGGGGGGGGGCTCTTAAAGGGAAAGCTCACCATGAGGGGGGGGGCTCTTAAAGGGAAAGCTCACCATGAGGGGGGGGGCTCTTAAAGGGAAAGCTCACCATGAGGGGGGGGGCTCTTAAAGGGAAAGCTCACCATGAGGGGGGGGGCTCTTAAAGGGAAAGCTCACCATGAGGGGGGGGGCTCTTAAAGGGAAAGCTCACCATGGGGGGGGGG
This sequence comes from Champsocephalus esox, assembly GCA_036324585.1. Taxonomy (NCBI): domain Eukaryota; kingdom Metazoa; phylum Chordata; class Actinopteri; order Perciformes; family Channichthyidae; genus Champsocephalus; species Champsocephalus esox. The sequence continues at coordinate 125,684 of CM070490.1, forward strand.
CTCTTAAAGGGAAAGCTCACCATGAGGGGGGGGGGCTCTTAAAGGGAAAGCTCACCATGAGGGGGGGGGGCTCTTAAAGGGAAAGCTCACCATGAGGGGGGGGGGCTCTTAAAGGGAAAGCTCACCATGAGGGGGGGGGCTCTTAAAGGGAAAGCTCACCATGAGGGGGGGGGCTCTTAAAGGGAAAGCTCACCATGAGGGGGGGGGCTCTTAAAGGGAAAGCTCACCATGAGGGGGGGGGCTCTTAAAGGGAAAGCTCACCATGAGGGGGGGGGGCTCTTAAAGGGAAAGCTCACCATGAGGGGGGGGGCTCTTAAAGGGAAAGCTCACCATGAGGGGGGGGGCTCTTAAAGGGAAAGCTCACCATGAGGGGGGGGGCTCTTAAAGGGAAAGCTCACCATGAGGGGGGGGGCTCTTAAAGGGAAAGCTCACCATGAGGGGGGGGGCTCTTAAAGGGAAAGCTCACCATGAGGGGGGGGGCTCTTAAAGGGAAAGCTCACCATGGGGGGGGGGCTCTTAAAGGGAAAGCTCACCATGAGGGGGGGGGCTCTTAAAGGGGAAAGCTCACCATGAGGGGGGGGGGCTCTTAAAGGGAAAGCTCACCATGAGGGGGGGGGCTCTTTTAAAGGGAAAGCTCACCATGAGGGGGGGGGCTCTTAAAGGGAAAGCTCACCATGAGGGGGGGGGCTCTTAAAGGGAAAGCTCACATGAGGGGGGGGGAAGCTCTTAAAGACAAGCCTCACATAAGAGGCGGGGGGGGGTTGGAGGACTCTTATCTCTTCTTGAGGCTCTAAGGAGGTCCAAGGGCTCTTAGGACGCTCCTACCGCTGGCACTGGCCTCTCTGAAGGCGGATGTGGAGAGGAGGCTAATGAAGGGGGGGGGCTACGAGGGGGGCTTATATTCTTTTAAAGGCTGAAAGGGGGGCTCTATCTGGGGAGCTCTAGTAGGGAGTGCATAGGAGGAGGCGTAAGGCAAGGGCGAAGGGGTAAGGAGGGCGGAGGAGGGGACTCAGGCCCCGGCGGTGGAGTCCGAGAGGATGATGTAGGCTCTTATACTCTACGAGGAGTTGTTTCTGCGATGGCTATCGAGGAACTGACGAGAGCTCTGGGAAGTGGCTCTGGGTCTCTGGGCAGGCTACTGTTAAGGGCTGGGCTAGTGTGGCTACCTTGAGGCTGGGGCCTAGGGCTAAGGGCTAATGTTGAAGGCGTAGGTAGAGAGCTACTTTCTTGGGCAGGGGGGAAAGGGCTACCGGCTGCAGGGTAGGGGGGATACTTATACTAAAAGGGGGGCTTGGGTAGAGGACTGAATGGCAGACATGGACTAGGGATTAGGGGGGGGCTAATGATAGGGGGGGCTCTTGAACGGGATTAGGGCTATAATGGGGAGCGATGGCGCTGAGAGGGCTGGCTTAGGGCAGAGGCTGTCTTATGGGTGGATGGGCTCGAGGTCTCTAGAGGACTCTTGGCGAAAAGGGGGGATGGGCGGGTGGGGGAGAGGAGGGAGGCTGGAGAGGGGAATCCTCGAGAGGCTCGGGGGCTGGCTGGGTTATATGAAGGGGACGGGGGGCTCTGATGAGGGGCGCGAGCTACTTGGGGGGTGGGGATAGGGAAGGGATTCTGAAGAGGGCTACATAGAGGTCGGGAGGAGGGGTGATCAGGCTCAACTTTGAAGGGCTTATGGGCTACTTAAAAGGGCTGAAGATGGAGCGGCAAGGGCGGAGGAGGCTGAGTGGGAGGAGTGTGCTGGCGGATACCAGGGCAGGGCAAGGGCGGCATGGGCTGGGAGCTCTAGGGGGATACTAGGATGGGCTCAGGATGGGCGGGGCTGGGGCGAGAGGGTGGGGAGGGGGGACGAGGGCTACTTAAGGGCATCTAGGACAACGGGCATGGGGAGGTAGGGTAGAGCGGGCTCTTAAGAGGGGGAGGAGCACGGGCACGAGGGCGGGCAGCTGGCTGTGCATTGGGACAGAGGCTCTGAGGAAAACGCGCTCGGGCTCAGGTGGAGGGCAGGGCTGAGAGTGGGCCAGGAGGGCTAGGGAGCGGAGGCACTGGGGGAAGGAGGATCTCTTAGAGGCTCTTTGGGGCGGGGAGGGGGGGGCCTCTGAAGAGGGGCTGTGGTGGATCTCGGAGGGTCAAGAGGGGATCCAGGTGCTGCTTGGGGGACACGGGTGCGGGGTGGGCTGTACATTACTAGGGGCTGGGGGCGCGAGGGGGGCTCTAGGGAACTACTGGGCGTAGGAGACTGGGGATGCAGCGCTCAGATGGGTGGCTCGTTGGCGGCGACTGGGCTCGGGGGTTAGGGGGACTTTGAGGCTAAGGGCTTGAGGGCAGAGACGGAGGGTCTCTAGGGGAGGGCGAGTATTGGGGGAGGTCGCAGGATAAGCGGGATCTGGGCTCCGGGGGCTCTGATTCGGGCGGAGCGGGGGAGGTGGGGGTGAGGGGGGGGAGCAGGACGCGGATTAGAGGAGGAAGGCGAGGGGGGCTCGGGGAAACTCTGAGGGCGGCCTAATGGGGAGGTGACAGTGGGATGGGCATCTGAGGCTAGGGCTTGCGGGGGCTTTTTACTTTGGGCTGATGGCTTCGGGGACGAGAGATCTCGCAGCGGCTCATGGAGCTAGGAGAGGCAGGGAAAGGGCTCTCTGGAGAGGAGCTAGAAGGCTAGGAGGGACTCCTTTTGGGGGGACTGCTGGCGGGCTGGCGGGGGGGGCGGGGGGGGCTCGGGGTGGGGGATCGGGGGGGTCGGGCGGGGTGGGCTCTGGGGGGCTGGCGGGGGCCTCTGGGGCTTTGGCTTAAGACGGGGGCTGGGCTCGGAGGGGTAAATATAGAGAGGTGGCTAGTGGGGGAGGCCTAGGCTGGCAGGAGGGGGCAGGAGTCTTAGGCTCAGGAGCGGGCTCTCGAGAGGGTGGAGGGACTCATGGAGGGAGGCTAAGGATCTAGGCTTTAAAGAGGCTGGTGGTGAAGAATGGGGCACGGACTAGGTAGTGCTTGGGGGGTGGGGGGCTTCTTTGGGCTTCGGGCGCGGGAGAGGGGGAGGATTGGGCGGGGGCTTCTGGGGCCGCGGGGGGGGGAGAAATGGACCTCAGGTAAGGGAGAAGGGGGTCTGAGCTAGCGAGCGAGGGCGGGCTCTGGGGCTTACTTGTTTGGCTACGAGCGTGTGGCAAGTGGTAGGAGACGGGGAGGGAAGGAAAAGGGGTCTGTATGAGATGGATCCGAAATGGCTGGAGGAAGGGACTTATGAGATACTTAAGGAGCGTTGGGACTCACTGGGCTCTTAGGGTGGGACGTGTGAACGAGGGCAAAGAATAGGGGGGATGACTCGGGAGGGAATCTCAGGGGAGGAACTCTTAGGGCTGTGGCTGGCGCTGTCGGGCTGGGTCTTAGACGGATGAATTGGCGAGGAGGGGGATTGAGGAACTAGGGAAAACGGGGGCGGGCCAATGGCTGGGGATCTTAGTAAGGCTGCGGCAAGGGGGAGGGCTGAAGGCTAGGGGTGGGCTCTTTAGCTGGGGGCGCTCCTGGGAGGTGCTGGGGAGGCGTGGTCTGGGCTGAGGGGTGGGACTCAGGCAAAGAGGAGGGCTAGGGAAGGAGACGGGCTCCTGGATGAGGAACGAGGCTCTAGGCTGGTGCGGAGAGGGGAGGCATATAGGCTTCTGGAGCTTGTGGCTGGAGGGCTGGCTTGAGCTTCTAGACGGGGGGGAGGGCTGAGGGGGGCGACCTGATTGGGGGAGTCTAATTTTGAAGGTCGAGGAGGTAGGGGTTGGGCTCTGTGGGGCTATCTTGATAGGCTACGAGAGCTCTTGGGGGCTCGGGGTGAGGGAGCGGAGGTTAAGGCTCTTTGGAGGGATGGGCTAGGCTAGGCTCCATTGGGCTTGGATGTGGGCGGAGGTCGGGGGCTTGGGCTGGGACGCTCGGCTCTCTTGAGGCTGGCGAGGGGAGGGCTCTTATAATGGCGTATGAGGCAAGGGAGCGAAAGGGAGGGGGGGGGTTTCTGGAGGGCTACAGGGGAGGAGGCGAGAGGGGGGCGCTCTTGGACTCTTGGGGGAGGGGGGGCTCTAGGAGGCTTCCCTAGATAAGGCGTATAGGGCTCTTAGGGCTCAGGCTCTGAAAGGCGAGGCTTTGGTGTAGGGGCTGATAGAAGGTAGGGGACTAGGGTCTGGGCTTGGCTGGGGCCTCAGGCTCTCTAAGTGAGTGGGGGGTCTCTAGGGAGGACGGCTAGGTGAGATAAGGAAGGGGGGAGGGGATCAGAGAGTGTCTGGGGGGAGCGGAGGCGGGTGGAGGCTGGGATAATGGGAGGGGGGGGGGGGGAGGGGGAGGGCTGAAGGGGGATAGAGCGGGGGGCGTACGGGGGCTCTGGTGCTGGGGCTGGGGCTCGGGGGGGGCTGGGGGGATAGGAAGGGGGCAGGAGTTGGGGGACCCTACGGCGACTAGGGGCTCTCTTGGGGCTCGGGAGGAGGAGCGGCAACTAGTGATGAGCGGGAGTGTTGGGCGGAGAGAGGATACGGAGGGGTAGTGGGAGGGGTGCTGGGTAACTGGAGCCGAGTATGGAGGGCTTCTTTGGGACTGAAAGGGGTCGGGCTCGTGGAGGGGGGCGGGCGGGGTGTGTGGCTAAGGAGGCTAGAGTCGGGGGGCTGAGGCACACCATGTGGGTGGGGGAAGGACATGAGGCGCTCGGGACTCTGTAGGGAGTGGGGAGAGGGGGCTTGTGAATTATGCTGGATGCGGAGGCTCTCAGGAAGCGAGGGGAGGTCTGGGCTCTGCGGGTGGGGAAGTCTTAAGGGTCTCGAAGGCTCAAGGGGAGGGCTGCTCTGGCAGAGGCTCGATGACTCGGGGGAGGCTACCGGAGCTCAAACTGGGCGGGGCTAGGGAGGGGGCAGTGCTCTCTGTTTAGCTACGGAAGGAAGGAGCTCTTAGGAGTGAGATAGGGGGGGGGAGAGGGGCTCAGGAGGAGAGTGCGGGTGGGATATTGGCATGTAGAGGGAAGGGGGGTGATAGGTAGCGGGGAAGGGCTAGGGAGATGTGTAGGGCTCTAGGGTAGAGGGGAGAGGGGTCTAAGGGATGGGTCTTTAGGTGGGCAGGTCAGGGCTCTCCGGCGGCCTCTTTACTTTCTGAGAGGAGGGGCTCTCGGGGGCGGTGAAGGGGGCTATGGGAAGTGGGGGGAGATCGGGCTCTGGGGGCTCGGTGGCCGGGAAAGGGTGAGGGCTAGGGCTTCTTGGGCGAAGGGGTACGGTTCCAGGCTAGACTTGGTAGAGCGTGGCTCTAGGGAGGGGGACTTGGTGTCGGGAAGGGGACAAGAGGGGGGCAGGACGGGCTCTTCCAGGCGGATGGCGATGGCGTGGGGGGATCTAGAGGGGGCCGCAGGCGGCTTTGGAGCTGGGCCTCTGGAGCTGAGGCTCTAGGGGCGGGGGGAGAGGGGAGGTAGACGGCTCCCCTGCGGATCCAGGAGCGCTATACGAGGAACAGGAGGGTGGGCTATAAGGGGCTGGACCTGGGGGGCTCGGCTGCCTAGAGGAGTAGGGAGGGGGCGCTAGGGGGCTGGCTGGAGCGCTTGAGGGGGGAAGGAGGGCTGGGGCTCTGGGGGGGGGAGTGGGGCATTGCGGGCTGAGGCCTGAAGGGGCTAGAGGCGAGGGGGCGGGGAGAGGTGAAAAGGCTCTAGTAGGCAGGGCTCGGGAGGACTTGACTCTCTTAAACGGGAGCTTGAGCTAGTGGGCGAAGGGCTGAGATGTGAGGGGCAAGGCAATGGGGGAGGCTGGAGGGGGGGGGGGCTCTTTGGTGGGGGGGGGCTGGGCGGGGTGGGGGGTGGGGCGGCGGGGCTGCGGGCTGGGGCTCTGGCTCTGGGCTGGGCCTCTGGTGGCTCTGGGGGGAGGTCTGGAGGGGGCTCTGGGGAGGCTGGGGGGGGGCTGGGAGCGGCTCAGGCGCTCCTTGAGGGGCATCTGGAGAGGGAGGGGGGAGCCTGACGGGGGGGGCTGGAGGGGGCCGTGGCGGCAAGGGCTCTAGAGCTGAAGGGCGGGCTCTGCTTTCTGGGGCTGGGCTGAGGGGGGGGAGGCTGGGGCGGGGGGGTGGCGGGCACGGGCTGGTCGGGCTTGGGGGGATAGGGAAGTAGTTTGATATAAGGGCGGGATCTAGGAGGGGTGGGTCTGGCGAGAGGAGGGGCTGAAGGAGAGGACGGATGGGGTTCTCAGGAAAGAGGCTCGAAGGGGGAGGGAGGGCTCAGGGGGGGGGCTTCTCGGGGGACGGGATCGGATCGAGGGTGGGGCAGGGGGCGCAGGGGAGGGAGGGAAAGAGGGAGGCTCTACGGAGAGGAGAAGAGGAAACAGCTGGAGATGGAAGGAGTGGAGGTCTTAGAGGAAGGGTTGGCGAGGAGGCGGGGAGGGCGGCCTCTTGGCAGATGGGAGGTCTCGGGCTGGCTAGTGGCTGGTAGAGGAGGGGAGGGGCGGAGATGGGCTTCAGGCGGAAGGCTCCCTTATGAAGATGTGGCCAGAGGGGAGGATCGGGGCTATCTGGGGGGCTCGAAGGGGCGGAGAGGAGGAGGGAGGCTTGGGGGGAACAGGCTGGGAGGCTACAGGAGGCTTGCAGTGAATGCCGCGGGCCGGGCTGAGAGGGGGGCTTTTAAGGCTCATAGGAGCGGGCGGGGCTAGGGCACTCAAGCCGGCTCTAGAGGAGGCGGGGGGACGGGTAGGGGAAGGACGCTCTAGGGGGGCTCTTTAGAGGGCGGGCCTGAGGCTTGAGGGCGGCTGGGGGCTGGGCTCGAGGTCGATAGCGGCTCGGCTCGGGGGTGAGAGAGGGGAGGGAGGGGGTGGGGGGGAGAATGGCTCCTGGCAGTCATGTAAAGGCTAAAGCTCACCATGAATAAACCTGACCGGGGAGGAAGAAAAGAATATACCTTCAAACATCTTAAAGGGAAAGCTCACCATGAGGGGGGGGGCATCTTAAAGGGAAAGCTCATCATGAGGGGGGGGGGCTCTTAAAGGGAAAGCTCACATGAGGGGGGGGGCTCTTAAAGGGAAAGCTCACCATGGGGGGGGGGCTCTTAAAGGGAAAGCTCACCATGCTCTTAAAGGGAAAGCTCATCATGAGGGGGGGGGGCTCTTAAAGGGACAGCTCACCATGAGGGGGGGGGCTCTTAAAGGGAAAGCTCACCATGGGGGGGGGCTGCAGGAGCATCGTGGATGCTGGTCTGGGAGAATGGCTCATATCAGATTCTGCTGAGCCTGAGTGTTGGACGGTGAGCAGGTCTCTCGTCCTCCTGAGGAGTCTCCTGGACTCAGGTCCGCTCGGCCCCGCAGAGGGCGCTCCCCTGCGGAGGCTCGGATGTGCTGCTCAAACACTCACCGGTTGCCTCGGCACAGACAATCTGCTCCACTAAATATGTTCGTCTTTTTTATTTCCCTGCGATGATGGTTCGTCAGCTCTAATCACACTCTCGCAGACCTTTCCGGTGTTTCTAAAGTCGATGACGGTGTGTGTGTGTGTGTGTGTGTGCGTGTGTGTGTGTTACTACTACTATTACTGTCAGGAAATGTCCACCCTAACCCTGGTCCGCCCAGTAGCAGTCGTCAGGTCGCTCCTCCTGCTGATCTCAAAGCTATGTCTGGTTGGGTTTCATCCACTTGAATGTGCGCAGTCTGTCAGGTAAACTGGATGTTGTCCGTCTCTGGGCTCGACTGACGCTGACGTCACTGTCTTATCTGAAACATGGCTAAGTCTCTTCTGGCCTCTGACGTCGCCTTACATGGTTTGAATGTGTATCGTACCGACCGGCCTAATGAATGTTCAGAATAAGTTCAGTGTAACCACATTAGTTTCCAAATCCATCAGTAAGCAATCTGAATGTTTAGCCTTAAATATAGAAGTGGCAAAGGGTCAAAGGTCATGGGGGTGGGCTGCTACAGACCCCCCTCAGCTGGCAAGGACTCCTTGTCTTCACTAGCACATATTTTATCACAACTAGACTACGAGGACACAGAGCTGCTTGGAGGTTTGAACTGGGACTGGTGAACTGCAGAGTCAGAGGATTTAAAACCTTTGTATCTCTGAATGTTACTCAGACTGTGGACAGTCCGACTCGCCCAGACATCAAGTCCCTAATGAATCCTCCCTAATGATCTCACTCTAACTAATGCTCCCTAAATACTGAAGGAGTAGGTAGCACTTCTCCGCGCCGTTCCTATGAGCTTGCTTTAAAAGAAGGAACACTCAAAACAACCAGGACGAGGGTTTAATCATAAAAGGTAATGATGCAATACCATATATACATTACCACACACAGCCATCTCATCTCATCTCCGTAATGCAAAGAGTAGGCCCACTCCTGCCCTGATCCACGCGCTGCCCGACCCTCCGGTCCGAGCAGCGCGTGGAGAGAGAAAGAACAACAAGATGCACATCTTCTCAACACCAACAGAAACAGGAAGGGGCGGAGTTTCATTTGGGAGATACCAAAACGCTGTCTCACAGGGGATCAGCGCGGCCAGCAGAAAATCAGTTTCAGTTTGGTTCAAAACACATTCTTATTCTGTAGCTTGTCACACAATAGTCCATATGTGTTCCCGCTATGGAAGCCACAGGCGTCGGGAAGGCCTGCCGGAAGGCATCATTATATCCGGGGATGTCCCTCCCCATCTGCAAAGCCTGTCGATGGTTTAACCCAGAAACACACTCTGGGGTAATCGTTTCTCTCCAAACAGAACTCACCAGTAACTCTGCCTCTCCCTCTTCACAGATCGCCCAAAACACTCCTTTGATAAACGGGTAGAAGTCAAAGAGAAAGACTATTGCGCTAATCTACTTTTAAGAAGAACTGCTGATGATGTTGTAACAACCGGTGTTTATGTGCCCGGTAGTCACTCACGGTAACGCCCACCCAGCCAGTGATTCGCTAGTTGGTTGGCACTCATTCCCTTTTCCCTATTTAGTTAGACGGAGCAGGAAGGGAAGGGGTGTGCAGCATAAAAGAGCGATCGGCGTGAAGCAACACGCTTTGTT
>CM070490.1:135165-178316 GCA_036324585.1 Champsocephalus esox
TAGAACATCTAGATAAAAACTTATTAAAATAAATAACAACATAAAATATAATATTCTACGCCACCATCTAAATCTCTCATCAGTATACTCTATCTCTAAACTAACATACTCTCCCAAATACATCTACTCCCTATACTTACCTACTCCGCTATATCATAACCTCAATCAACATCCTTAAATCACACACTCTATACAATCATATAACATCCATCTCATCTCTCTTATAATATCCCCATTATATATCTCCATATCTCTACATCTCTCTCTCCATCACACATAACATATTCTTAAATCCATACATAAATTAAACTCCACTATCATCCTCACACTACCATATATCATTCTCCTCTCTCAACACACACCCCCTTCTACCAACAACCTACATTCTCTCTCATTAACCTAACTCCACTACCCATCCTCACCATCTCCCTCTCTCAACCCACATCTCTCCTACATCCTATAATCACACACCACCCCCACTTCACCTCACCACCCCTCCTACTAAACACTTACACCTACTACTATCCAAAACCCAACTATACTACACCTCTCCATCATCTCCACCACACTATCATACCTCCTCTCTCTATTAAACCCAATTCCACCCACTACATCTCCCCACACCACTACCCCCACATGCCACTTCACACAACTCCCACACACACCCACTAATCCCACGCCAACACACCTCTCCACTACCACACACACAACCACACACCCCCCACAACCCCACACCTCACCCCCACCACACCCCCACTCACCTCCCCCCACCCCCCACCACACTCACACCCCACAACCCACCCCATCCATCCACACACCTCCCCACCTCCCCCCCCCAACCCCACACCAACCCACACACACACACACCCCACCTCCACCCCCTCACCCTCCACAATACAACACCCCCCATTCAACCCCACACCCTCAACCCTCACACAACCCCCCACACCACCCACACATACCCCCACCTCACCCCCCACCCCATCCCCCACCACCACACCCCACACCCCCACTCCCCACCCCCACCCTCACACCACACACCCACCACCACCCACACACCCACACACCACCACACCCCTCACCCTCACACACACCCCACCACCCACACTCACCCACCCCCAACCACACACCACCACCCCCCCACCACACCCACACCCCCACCCACACCCCCACCCCCACCACCCCCCACACCCCACACCCACCACCCCCACCCCACACCACCCCACCCACCCCCACCCACCCCCACACCACCCACCCCCCCACCACCCACCCCACCCACACCACCCACCCCCACCCACTCCACCACCCCCCACCCCCCCCCACCCCCACCCCCCACCACCCCACACCCCCCACCACACCCCCACACCACACCCCCCCACCACCACCACCCACACCCACCCCCACCCACCACCACCCACCCCCCCCCCACACCACCCCCACCCACCCACACCCACCCCCACACCCACCCACACCCCCCCACACCACCCCCACCACCCCCCACACCACCCACACCCCCACCCCACACCCCCCACCACCCCACCCACCCCCACCCACCCCCCACACCCACCCCACCCACCCCACCACCACCCCACCACCCACCACACCCACCACCAACCCCACCCCACCACACCCCACACCCCCACCCACCACCCCCACCACCCCACACCCCCCACACCACCCCCACACCCACACCCCACCCCCACACCACCCCACCCCCACCACCCACCACCCACACCACCCCCACCACACACACCCACCACCACCCACCCCCACCCCACACCCACACCCACCCCCCCCACCACCCCCACACCCACACCCCACCACCCCCCCACACACACCCCCCCCACCCCACACCACCCACCCACCCCACCCCCACACCACCCCCACACCACCCCACACCCCCACCCCCCCACCACACCACCCACACCCCCCCACACCACACCCACCACCACACCCCACCACACCCCCCACCCACCACCCCACCCACCCCCACCACCACACCCACCCCCCACCACCCCCCACCCCACCACACCACCCCACACCACCACACCCCCCACCCCACCCACCACCACCACCCCCCACACACCCCCACCCCCACACCACCCCCACCCCACCACCACCACCACCCCCACCCCACCACACCACCCCACCCCCACCCACCCACCCCACCACCACCCACCCACCACCACCCCCACACCACACCCCCACCCCACCACACCCACCCCCCACCCCCACCCCCCACCACCACCACCCACCACCCCACCCCCACCACCCCCACACACCCCCACCACCCCACCACCCCCCCACCACCCCACCACCACACCCCACACCCCCCACACCCACCCACCCCCCCACCCCACCCCCACCCACACACCCCACCCCCCCACCACACCCCACACCACACCCCCCCCCCACCACCCCACCCCACCCCCCACACCACACCCACCCCACACCCACCACCCCACCCCACCCCCACCCACACCACCCCCCACCACACCACCCCCCCACCACCCCCCCCACCACCACACCCACCACCCCCACCACCCCACCCCACACCACCCCACCCCCACCACCCCACCCACCCCCACCCACCCCACCCCCACCCCACCCCCCCCACACACCCACACCCACCCCACCACCCACCACCCCACCACCCACCCCCCACCCACCCCACCACACACCCACCCCAACCCCCACCCACCCCCACCCCCCCACCCCACCCCACCAACCCCACCCCACACCCACCCCACCCCCACACCCCCACCCCCACCACACCCCACACCCCCCACACCACCCCCCACCCCCACCCACCCACACACACACCCACCCCCCACACCACCCACCCCACCCCCCCACCCCCCACACACCCACCCCACCACCCCCACCCCCCACCACACCCACCCACCCACCCCACACCCCACCACACCCCCACCCCCCCCCACCCACCCCACCCCACCCCCCCACCACCCACCACCCACCCACCCCACCCCCACCCCCCCCCACCCACACCCCACACCCACCCACCACCCACCCACCCCCACCCCACCACCCCACCACCACCCCACCACCCCCACCCCCACACCACCCCCACCCCCACCACCCCCCACACCCACCACCACCCCCCCACACCCCACCACACCCCACCACCCACCACCACCCCCACACCCCCCACCCACCCCCCACCCACCCCCACCACACCCCCCCACACACCCCCACCCACCCCACACCCACCCCACCCCACACCACCCCCCCACCCACACCACCACCCCCCCCACACCACCCACCCCACACCACCCCACCCCCCACACCCCCACCACCCCCCCACCCCACACCACCCCCCCACCACCCACCACCCACCCCACACACCCCCCCCACCCCACCCACCACCACCCCACCACACACCCCCACCCCCACCCACACCCCCACCCCCACCCACCACCCCCACCCACACCCCCCCACCACCCCCCCCACCACCCACACACCCCCACCACCCACCCACCCCCCACCCCACCCCACACCCACACCCCACCCCCACACCCACACACCCCCCACCCACCCACCACACCCCACCCCCCACACCCACCACCCCCCACCCCCACCCACCCCACACCCCACCCCCCACCCACCACCCACCCCCACACCCCACCCACCACACCCCCCACCACACCCCACCCCCCACCCACACCACCCCACCACCCCACACCCCCACCCCCACCCCACACCCCACCCCACACACCCCACACCACCCCCCCCCACCCACCCCACACCCCCCCACCACCCCCACCACCCCCACCCCACACACCCCACCACCCCCCCCACACCCCCCACCACCCCCACCCCCACCCCCACACCACCCACACCCCCCCACCCCCAACCACCACCACCCCCACCCCCCCACCCCCACACCACCCCCCCACCCACCCACACCCCCACCCACCCCACCCCCCACCCACCACCCCACACCCCCCCCCCACCCACACCCCACCCCACCACCACACCCCACACCCACCCCACACACCACCACCCCCACCCACCCACACACCCCCCACCACCCCCACCCACACACACACCACCCACCCCCCACCCCCACCCACCCCCCACCACCCACCACCCCACCCCACCCCCCAACACCACACACACCCACCCACACCACCCCCCCACCCACCAACACCACAACCACCCACCCCCACCCACCACACCCCACCCACCACCACCCACACACCACCCCACACCACCACACCCCACCACCCAACCACCACCCCCACCCACCACACCCCACCACCCCACACCACCACCCCCACCACACACCCCACACCCCCACCCACAACCCCCACCACCCACACACACCACCCACCCCCACACCCACCCCACCCCACACACCCCCACACACCCACCCCACCCCACCACACCACCACCACCCCCACCCCCACACCCCACACCACACACCCCCCCACACCACCCCACCACACCCACCCACCACCCACACCCCCCCACACCCCCACCACCACCCCCCACACCCCCCACACCACCACACCCCCCCCCACACCCCACCCCCACCCCACCACCCACCCCCCACCCACCCCAACCCACCACCACCCCCCACCCCACCAACCCCCCCACCCACACCCACACCCACCACCCCCACACCCCCCACACACCCACCACACCCACCCCCCACACCCCCCCCACCCACACCACCCACCCCAACACCCCACCCACCCCACCCCCCACCCACACCACCCCCCCACACCCCCCCCACCACACACACCCCACCCACCACACCCCACCCCACCACCCCCACCACCCCCACCCCCCCCACCCCCCCCACCACACCCACACACCCCACCACACCACCCCACCACCCCCCACCCACACCCCCCCACACCCCACCACAACCCACCCCCACACCACCCCCCACAACCCACCCCACCACCCCCCACCCCCCACACACCACCCACCCCCCCCACCCCACCACCCCCACCCCACCCCACACCCACACACCCCCCCACCCCCCCAACCACACCACCACACCACACACACCACCCCACCACACACTGTTTCATACTGCTCTCAGGCTGATATCTAGTGTTTCATACACACTGTTCGTACTGCTCTCAGGATGATATCTAGTGTATTAATACACACTGTTCATACTGCTCTCAGGCTGATATCTAGTGTATTAATACACACTGTTCGTACTGCTCACAGGCTGATATCTAGTGTATTAATACACACTGTTCATACTGCTCTCAGGCTGATATCTAGTGTATTAATACACACTGTTCGTACTGCTCACAGGCTGATATCTAGTGTATTAATACACACGGTTCATACTGCTCACAGGCTGATATCTAGTGTATTCATACACACTGTTCATACTGCTCACAGGCTGATATCTAGTGTATTAATACACACTGTTCGTACTGCTCACAGGCTGATATCTAGTGTATTAATACACACTGTTCATACTGCTCACAGGCTGATATCTAGTGTATTAATACACACTGTTCATACTGCTCTCAGGCTGATATCTAGTGTATTCATACACACTGTTCATACTGCTCTCAGGATGATATCTAGTGTATTCATACACACTGTTCATACTGCTCTCAGGCTGATATCTCGTGTATTCATACACACTGTTCATACTGCTCTCAGGCTGATATCTAGTGTATTAATACACACTGTTCATACTGCTCTCAGGCTGATATCTAGTGTATTAATACACACTGTTCATACTGCTCTCAGGCTGATATCTAGTGTATTCATACACACTGTTCGTACTGCTCTCAGGATGATATCTAGTGTATTAATACACACTGTTCATACTGCTCTCAGGCTGATATCTAGTGTATTAATACACACTGTTCGTACTGCTCACAGGCTGATATCTAGTGTATTAATACACACTGTTCATACTGCTCTCAGGCTGATATCTAGTGTATTAATACACACTGTTCGTACTGCTCACAGGCTGATATCTAGTGTATTAATACACACGGTTCATACTGCTCACAGGCTGATATCTAGTGTATTAATACACACTGTTCGTACTGCTCACAGGCTGATATCTAGTGTATTAATACACACTGTTCATACTGCTCACAGGCTGATATCTAGTGTATTAATACACACTGTTCATACTGCTCTCAGGCTGATATCTAGTGTATTCATACACACTGTTCATACTGCTCTCAGGCTGATATCTAGTGTATTCATACACACTGTTCATACTGCTCTCAGACTGATATCTAGTGTATTCATACACACTGTTCATACTGCTCTCAGGCTGATATCTAGTGTATTCATACACACTGTTCATACTGCTCACAGGCTGATATCTAGTGTATTAATATACACTGTTCATACTGCTCTCAGGCTGATATCTAGTGTATTCATACACACTGTTCATACTGCTCTCAGGCTGATATCTAGTGTATTCATACACACTGTTCATACTGCTCTCAGACTGATATCTAGTGTATTCATACACACTGTTCATACTGCTCTCAGGCTGATATCTAGTGTATTCATACACACTGTTCATACTGCTCACAGGCTGATATCTAGTGTATTAATACACACTGTTCGTACTGCTCTCAGGCTGATATCTAGTGTATTCATACACACTGTTCATACTGCTCTCAGACTGATATCTAGTGTATTCATACACACTGTTCATACTGCTCTCAGGCTGATATCTAGTGTATTCATACACACTGTTCATACTGCTCACAGGCTGATATCTAGTGTATTAATACACACTGTTCGTACTGCTCTCAGGCTGATATCTAGTGTATTATACACACTGTTCATACTGCTCACAGGCTGATATCTAGTGTATTCATACACACTGTTCATACTGCTCTCAGACTGATATCTAGTGTATTCATACACACTGTTCATACTGCTCTCAGGCTGATATCTAGTGTATTCATACACACTGTTCATACTGCTCACAGGCTGATATCTAGTGTATTAATACACACTGTTCATACTGCTCTCAGGCTGATATCTAGTGTATTAATACACACTGTTCATACTGCTCTCAGACTGATATCTAGTGTATTAATACACACTGTTCATACTGCTCTCAGGATGATATCTAGTGTATTCACACACACTGTTCATACTGCTCTCAGGCTGATATCTAGTGTATTAATACACACTGTTCATACTGCTCTCAGGCTGATATTTAGTGTATTCATACACACTGTTCATACTGCTCTCAGGCTGATATCTAGTGTATTCATACACACTGTTCATACTGCTCTCAGGCTGATATCTAGTTATTCATACACACTGTTCATACTGCTCTCAGGCTGATATCTAGTGTATTCATACACACTGTTCATACTGCTCTCAGGCTGATATCTAGTTTATTAATACACACTGTTCATACTGCTCTCAGGCTGATATCTAGTGTATTCACACACACTGTTCATACTGCTCTCAGGCTGATATCTAGTGTATTAATACACACTGTTCATACTGCTCTCAGGCTGATATCTAGTGTATTCATACACACTGTTCATACTGCTCTCAGGCTGATATCTAGTGTATTCATACACACTGTTCATACTGCTCTCAGGCTGATATCTAGTGTATTCATAGGCAAGGCAAGGCAAGGCAAGGCAAGTTTATTTATAGAGCACTTTTCGACACAGGGTAATTCAAAGTGCTTTACAAAAAAGAAATGAAAGACATTAAGCATTAAAAAAGAAAAGCTAATAAAATAAACATTAAGGAAAAATACATGGATAAAAGTTACAGTGCAGTCTAAAATATGAATATTTTCCATATATTTAATTTAGACAGACTTTCTTCACCATATTTTGCTCGCATGACATCCACAATCGGACCCTCAGGAGGCTGTACACACCCCCTCCCCTGCTTTGCTCCCATAACAGAGTCTCTAAAGTGTTACCAAAACACTATTTTTCATCCGTCGATGCCAGATATTCCAAATATCTCTTTCGAGCAGTCCCTCTCATAAATGTCATGGAGTTTAATTACGTTTAAACATTACAAGAAAAAGTACATGGATAAAAGTTACAGTGCAGTTTAAGATATGAAAAGTTCAATTAAAAGCAGTGACAAAAAGAAAAGTCTTCAGCCTGGATTTAAAAGTAGTCAGAGTTGCAGCGGACCTGCAGGTTTCTGGGAGTTAGCTCCAGATGTTTGGAGCATAATAACTGAAGGCTGCTTCTCCATGTTTAGTTCTGACTCTGGGGACAGAAAGCTGACCAGTCCCTGAAGACCTGAGAGATCTGTCTCTGGGGACAGGAAGCTGACCAGTCCCTGAAGACCTGAGAGATCTGTCTCTGGGGACAGGAAGCTGACCAGTCCCTGAAGACCTGAGAGATCTGTCTCTGGGGACAGGAAGCTGACCAGTCCCTGAAGACCTGAGAGATCTGTCTCTGGGGACAGGAAGCTGACCAGTCCCTGAAGACCTGAGAGATCTGTCTCTGGGGACAGGAAGCTGACCAGTCCCTGAAGACCTGAGAGATCTGTCTCTGGGGACAGGAAGCTGACCAGTCCCTGAAGACCTGAGAGATCTGTCTCTGGGGACAGGAAGCTGACCAGTCCCTGAAGACCTGAGAGATCTGTCTCTGGGGACAGGAAGCTGACCAGTCCCTGAAGACCTGAGAGATCTGTCTCTGGGGACAGGAAGCTGACCAGTCCCTGAAGACCTGAGAGATCTGTCTCTGGGGACAGGAAGCTGACCAGTCCCTGAAGACCTGAGAGATCTGTCTCTGGGGACAGGAAGCTGACCAGTCCCTGAAGACCTGAGAGATCTGTCTCTGGGGACAGGAAGCTGACCAGTCCCTGAAGACCTGAGAGATCTGGATGGTTCATAGTTTAGCAGGAGGTCAGAGATGTATTTTTGGGCCTAAACCATTCAGTGCTTTATAACCCAGCAGCAGTATTTAGAAATCTATTCTTTGACACACAGGAAGCCAGTGTGAAGACTTCAGAGCAGGAGTGATGTGATCCACTTTCTTAGTGTCAGTGAGGACTCGAGCAGCGGCGTTCTGAATCAGCTGCAGCTTCCTCATAGATGTGTTTAGTGAGACCTGTGAAGACACCTTTGCAGTAGTCCAGTCTACTGAAGATAAAGGCATGGACACGTGTCTCCAGATCCTGCTGTGACATTAGTCTTTAATCCTAGATATGTTCTTTAGGTGATAGCAGGCTGATTTAGTAACTGTTTTAATGTGACTGTTGAAACTCAGGTCAGAGTCCATGACTACACCTAGATCTCTGTCTCTCTGCTGGTTTGAACATTGCAGACTGAAGCTCAGCGCTAACTTTTAAACGTTCTGCCTTGGCTCCAAAAACCATTACCTCAGTTTTATCTTTGTTTAATTGGAGAAAGTTCTGACACATCCAGTCATTGATTTGTTCAATGCACTTACTCAGTGTTTGAATTGGAGCATAGTCTCCTGGTGAAATTGTTACGTAAATGTGTGTGTCATCTGCATAGCTATGGTAACTTATTTTGTTGTTCTTCATTATCTGAGCCAGTGGTAGCATGTAGATGTTAAAGAGAAGAGGCCCCAAGATGGAGCCTTGAGGAACCCCACATGTCATATTTGTCAACTCAGATGTGTATTTACCGATAGAAACAAAGTTGTTTCTGTCCTTTAAGTAGGATTTAAACCAATTTAGAACTGTTTCCGAAAGTCCCACCCAGTTTTCCAGTCGGTCTAGTAATATGCTGTGGTCAACAGTGTCAAACGCAGCACTGAGATCTAATAATACTAACACTGAAGTTCTGCCACTGTCTGTGTTTAAGTGGATGTCATTAAAGACCTTTCCAAGAGCAGTCTCAGTGCTGTGGTTTGGACGAAAGCCTGACTGGAACACATCAAAACAACCATTTAAATGCAAGAAATTACTTAACTGTTGAAAAACAACTTCTTCAATGATCTTACCTAGAAATGGCAGGTTTGATATGAACCTGTAATTGTTCATTACTGAAGCATCTAGATTATTCTTTTTTAAGAGCGGTTTAATGACTGCAGTTTTTAGGGCCTGTGGAAAAATACCTGAGTGAAGAGATTTCTTTACTATATGAAGTAGATCTGAGGCCATGCAAGGCAAAACATCTTTGGAAAATCCTGTTGGAATAATATCAAGGCAGCAGGAGGAGGACTTCAGAAGTTGTATAATGTCCTCTAGGTTTTTATCATTAATCTGATGGAATTGTGTCATGGTGTCTGAATTGATGTTAAGTGGACACAGAGACAACACATTTGCTGTTCCTGATGCAGAGGCACTGACTGCTTGTCTGATGTTCTGAATTTTGTCAGTGAAAAAGGCAAAGTCATTGCACGCCCTGGTGGATAGAAATTCAGAGGCTACTGACACTGGGGGGTTAGTTAGTCTGTCGACGGTAGCAAACAAGGCACGTGCGTTGTTTTTGTTTTTGGTAATGATGTCAGAGAAGAACGACTGTCGTGCGTTTTTCAATTCCAAATTATAAAGGCCAAGTCTCTCTTTATAGATTTCAAAGTGAACCTGGAGATTTGTTTTTTCGCCACCTGCGTTCAGCTTTTCGACATTCTCTTTTTTCTGCTCTCACGGTCATGGCCTTTCTCCATGGAGATATTTTCTTCCCAGTCACTTCCTTTACCTTAGTTGGAGCAACGGCATCTATAACATTTTTAATTTTTGAATTAAAATGATCTACTAGCTCATTTACTGAGATGTTACCAGGGGCAAGTGTGGAAGAAACATTCTGAGTAAACATTTCCCTAGTATTTTCAGTTAAATATCACTTTGTGGTTACCTCTTTTTGAACACTTGTGTGAACAGAAACAGAGCTCTCAAAGAAAACACAGGAATGGTCAGAGAGCGCAACATCAGTCACCACGACCTTAGAGATATTCAGACCCTTTGAGATAATTAAGTCCAGAGTGTGCCCCTTATTGTGCGTGGGCTCCGTCACATGCTGAGTCAGTCCATAGCTATCAAGAACACAAAACAGTTCTTTAGCCCCTCTGTCCTGGGGGTACACACTGCTCTCAGGCTGATATCTAGTGTATTCATACACACTGTTCGTACTGCTCACAGGCTGATATCTAGTGTATTCATACACACTGTTCATACTGCTCTCAGGCTGATATCTAGTGTATTCATACACACTGTTCATACTGCTCTCAGGCTGATATCTAGTGTATTCATACACACTGTTCATACTGCTCTCAGGCTGATATCTAGTGTATTCATACACACTGTTCATACTGCTCTCAGGCTGATATCTAGTGTATTCATACACGCTGTTCATACTGCTCTCAGGCTGATATCTAGTGTATTCATACACACTGTTCATACTGCTCACAGGCTGATATCTAGTGTATTCATACACACTGTTCATACTGCTCTCAGGCTGATATCTAGTGTATTCATACACACTGTTCATACTGCTCTCAGGCTGATATCTAGTGTATTCATACACACTGTTCATACTGCTCTCAGGCTGATATCTAGTGTATTAATACACACTGTTCATACTGCTCTCAGGCTGATATCTAGTGTATTCATACACACTGTTCATACTGCTCTCAGGCTGATATCTAGTGTATTAATACACACTGTTCATACTGCTCACAGGCTGATATCTAGTGTATTAATACACACTGTTCATACTGCTCTCAGGCTGATATCTAGTGTATTCATACACACTGTTCATACTGCTCTCAGGCTGATATCTAGTGTATTCATACACACTGTTCATACTGCTCACAGGCTGATATCTAGTGTATTCATACACACTGTTCATACTGCTCTCAGGCTGATATCTAGTGTATTCATACACACTGTTCATACTGCTCTCAGGCTGATATCTAGTGTATTCATACACACTGTTCATACTGCTCTCAGGCTGATATCTAGTGTATTAATACACACTGTTCATACTGCTCTCAGGCTGATATCTAGTGTATTAATACACACTGTTCGTACTGCTCACAGGCTGATATCTAGTGTATTAATACACACTGTTCATACTGCTCTCAGGCTGATATCTAGTGTATTAATACACACTGTTCGTACTGCTCTCAGGCTGATATCTAGTGTATTAATACACACTGTTCATACTGCTCTCAGGCTGATATCTAGTGTATTAATACACACTGTTCGTACTGCTCTCAGGCTGATATCTAGTGTATTCATACACACTGTTCGTACTGCTCACAGGCTGATATCTAGTGTATTAATACACACTGTTCATACTGCTCACAGGCTGATATCTATTGTATTCATACACACTGTTCATACTGCTCTCAGGCTGATATCTAGTGTATTCATACACACTGTTCATACTGCTCTCAGGCTGATATCTAGTGTATTAATACACACTGTTCATACTGCTCTCAGGCTGATATCTAGTGTATTAATACACACTGTTCGTACTGCTCTCAGGCTGATATCTAGTGTATTCATACACACTGTTCGTACTGCTCACAGGCTGATATCTAGTGTATTAATACACACTGTTCATACTGCTCACAGGCTGATATCTATTGTATTCATACACACTGTTCATACTGCTCTCAGGCTGATATCTAGTGTATTCATACACACTGTTCATACTGCTCTCAGGCTGATATCTAGTGTATTAATACACACTGTTCATACTGCTCTCAGACTGATATCTAGTGTATTAATACACACTGTTCATACTGCTCACAGGATGATATCTAGTGTATTCATACACACTGTTCGCACTGCTCTCAGGCTGATATCTAGTGTATTCATACACACTGTTCATACTGCTCTCAGGCTGATATCTAGTGTATTAATACACACTGTTCATACTGCTCTCAGACTGATATCTAGTGTATTAATACACACTGTTCATACTGCTCTCAGGCTGATATCTAGTGTATTAATACACACTGTTCATACTGCTCACAGGCTGATATCTAGTGTATTAATACACACTGTTCATACTGCTCTCAGGCTGATATCTAGTGTATTAATACACACTGTTCATACTGCTCTCAGGCTGATATCTAGTGTATTAATACACACTGTTCATACTGCTCACAGGCTGATATCTAGTGTATTCATACACACTGTTCATACTGCTCTCAGGCTGATATCTAGTGTATTAATACACACTGTTCATACTGCTCACAGGCTGATATCTAGTGTATTCATACACACTGTTCGTACTGCTCTCAGGCTGATATCTAGTGTATTCATACACACTGTTCATACTGCTCTCAGGCTGATATAGTGTATTAATACACACTGTTCATACTGCTCTCAGGCTGATATCTAGTGTATTAATACACACTGTTCATACTGCTCTCAGGCTGATATAGTGTATTAATACACACTGTTCATACTGCTCTCAGGCTGATATCTCGTGTATTCATACACACTGTTCGTACTGCTCTCAGGCTGATATCTAGTGTATTAATACACACTGTTCATACTGCTCTCAGGCTGATATCTCGTGTATTCATACACACTGTTGATACTGCTCTCAGGCTGATATCTAGTGTATTAATACACACTGTTCATCCTGCTCTCAGGCTGATATCTAGTGTATTCATACACACTGTTCATACTGCTCTCAGGCTGATATCTAGTGTATTCATACACACTGTTCATACTGCTCTCAGGCTGATATCTAGTGTATTCATACACACTGTTCATACTGCTCTCAGGCTGATATCTAGTGTATTAATACACACTGTTCATACTGCTCTCAGGCTGATATAGTGTATTAATACACACTGTTCATACTGCTCTCAGGCTGATATCTCGTGTATTCATACACACTGTTCATACTGCTCTCAGGCTGATATCTAGTGTATTAATACACACTGTTCATACTGCTCTCAGGCTGATATCTAGTGTATTCATACACACTGTTGATACTGCTCTCAGGCTGATATCTAGTGTATTCATACACACTGTTCATACTGCTCACAGGCTGATATCTAGTGTATTCATACACACTGTTGATACTGCTCTCAGGCTGATATCTAGTGTATTAATACACACTGTTCATCCTGCTCTCAGGCTGATATCTAGTGTATTCATACACACTGTTCATACTGCTCACAGGCTGATATCTAGTGTATTCATACACACTGTTCATACTGCTCTCAGGCTGATATCTAGTGTATTCATACACACTGTTCATACTGCTCTCAGGCTGATATCTAGTGTATTAATACACACTGTTCATACTGCTCACAGGCTGATATCTAGTGTATTCATACACACTGTTCATACTGCTCTCAGGCTGATATCTAGTGTATTAATACACACTGTTCATACTGCTCTCAGGCTGATATCTAGTGTATTAATACACACTGTTCATACTGCTCTCAGGCTGATATCTAGTGTATTCATACACACTGTTCATACTGCTCTCAGGCTGATATCTAGTGTATTCATACACACTGTTCATACTGCTCTCAGGCTGATATCTAGTGTATTAATACACACTGTTCATACTGCTCTCAGGCTGATATCTAGTGTATTAATACACACTGTTCATACTGCTCTCAGGCTGATATCTAGTGTATTCATACACACTGTTCGTACTGCTCACAGACTGATATCTAGTGTATTAATACACACTGTTCATACTGCTCACAGGCTGATATCTAGTGTATTAATACACACTGTTCATACTGCTCTCAGGCTGATATCTAGTGTATTCATACACACTGTTCGTACTGCTCACAGGCTGATATCTAGTGTATTCATACACACTGTTCATACTGCTCTCAGGCTGATATCTAGTGTATTCATACACACTGTTCATACTGCTCTCAGGCTGATATCTAGTGTATTAATACACACTGTTCATACTGCTCTCAGGCTGATATCTAGTGTATTCATACACACTGTTCATACTGCTCTCAGGCTGATATCTAGTGTATTCATACACACTGTTCATACTGCTCTCAGGCTGATATCTAGTGTATTCATACACACTGTTCATACTGCTCTCAGGCTGATATCTAGTGTATTCATACACACTGTTCATACTGCTCACAGGCTGATATCTAGTGTATTCATACACACTGTTCATACTGCTCTCAAGCTGATATCTAGTGTATTCATACACACTGTTCATACTGCTCTCAGGCTGATATCTAGTGTATTAATACACACTGTTCATACTGCTCTCAGGCTGATATCTAGTGTATTCATACCCCACTGTTTATTCATCATCAATTCATTCTATATGTTATTCTGTAGATTGTGAACATTACTTTCCACTTCTCTGCTTGTTGCACCTGGTTAGAAGCTAAACTGCATTTCGTTGTCTCCGTACCTGTAATATGTGCAATAACAATAAAGTTTCTCTTTAAGTTAAACCAAATCATTAAAATAAAATCTAATGTAATGATTTGGTTTAACCTTATTTATTGAATACATCATTTAAAATGGCAAGATGAAATCAAATCACATCCATGTTGTCCACATCATAAAGCTTAAAGTGGCAGCTAAAGAGTGAACACAGCAGCAGGTCTGTTCAGTTCAGCTCATGAAGCTTCATGTGTGCGGATCTGAAGGACTGATCCTCTGTCGCCTGTCCCAGACCCGGCGGCAGACATACGTCTCTGGGCGGGCATTTGATGTGCCCACCCCGAGACTTACATTTCCCGGGAAAACTGAATTGTGAAAGAGCTGCAGGGCTCTCAAGTCTCACACGCATTCCACCCCCATGCACACGCTCACACGCCACACCTTGTGTTTCTCACGCAGACATTTCTCTCCAGGGTACCGCCCACCAAGATGCGCCGCAATTTTGTATTTCACAAAACTTCTTGGGAGTGTTACGGGGCGTGGTTTGCAATCCGCCCAGCCAATCAGGAATATAGCTCTCTTCTCACAAAAGAGCCGCTCCAAAGTCCCGCTCTCTAGCATGCTCTCTAGCATGCTCTCTAGCATGCTCTCTAGAGGGACTTTGGAGGTAAAAAGGCATGAACTACTTTTAGTACCGGCTCTTTTTGGTGTGAACGCGAGCATGAACTAAGTTCCATGAACCTTTGTGGGGAAAGTCCCGCAGGGTGAACGCGGCTCTGGCTGCCACTGAGGGACTTCCGGGTCCTTTCACTCCTTGAGGAAGGTTCCTGAGCTAAATGGACTATTGGACTTCAGCCCTGCAGTAGTGTATGTTTAGGAGCTTATGGGGCGTGTGTGACTTTAGATGCATGTCTAATATCACCTACAGGTCGAGGCGCCTTATATTTGGCCCTTATTCACATCTTAAACTGCACTGTAACTTTTATCCATGTACTCTTTCTTAATGTTTAATTGATTAGCTTTTCTTTTTTAATGCTTAATGTCTTTCATTCTTTTCTTTGTTTGTAAAGCACTTTGAATTGCCTTGCGTTGAAAAGTGCTCGATAAATAAACTTGCCTTGCCTTGAGCACCAGATTTGCGAATTGTATACAAATATGCCATTTAATGAGAGTCTGTGGTAAAAGCTGTTCTTCTGGAAACTGATTGGCTGCTTGCTGCCAGCCGAGCAGGTCACAGGTACAGTATGTACCTGTGACCTGCGCCCTACTTCATAGCAGTATGTACCTGTGACCTGCGTCCTACTTCATAGTAGGTCGCAGGTCACAGGTACATACTGTACCTGTGACCTGCGTCCTACTTCATAGTAGGACGCAGGTCACAGGTACATACTGTACCTGTGACCTGCGTCCTACTTCATAGTAGGTCGCAGGTCACAGGTACATACTGTACCTGTGACCTGCGTCCTACTTCATAGTAGGACGCAGGTCACAGGTACATACTGTACCTGTGACCTGCGTCCTACTTCATAGTAGGTCGCAGGTCACAGGTACATACTGTACCTGTGACCTGCGTCCTACTTCATAGTAGGACGCAGGTCACAGGTACATACTGCTATGAAGTAGGGCGCAGGTCACAGGTACATACTGTACCTGTGACCTGCGTCCTACTATGAAGTAGGACGCAGGTCACAGGTACACTATGTACCTATGACCTGCGTCCTGCTATGAAGTAGGACGCAGGTCACAGGTACAGTATGTACCTGTGACCTGCGACCTACTATGAAGTAGGACGCAGGTCACAGGTCACAGTATCATGACGCAGTGACAAGACCCAACGCGCTCATTGATGTTTTTATTGAATGTTGTGACTATTTAGAATGTAGTTTAATGTCCAAAAGCAGAATTACTGAAAGTGCTCCCCGAAACATAGCCTTCACACACACACACACACACACACACACACCACACACACACACACACACACACACACACACACACACACACACACACACACACCACACACACACACACACACACACACACACACACACACACACACACACACACACACACACACACACACACACACACACACACACACAGACAGACGGACGGACAGACAGACAGACAGACAGAGAGACAGACAGAGAGACAGACAGAGAGACAGACAGAGAGACAGACAGAGAGACAGACAGAGAGACAGACAGAGAGACAGACAGACAGACAGAGAGACAGACAGACAGACAGACACACACACACACACACACACACACACACACACACACACACACACACAAGCTTCAGGTTTCACCTCACACCTTTCCTGTCTTTCCATTGCCCAAAATTGGGCAATTACACAATACATTACTCCACGCGAGTTGGCGGACTTTATTGAGCTTACTTTAACATCAGTGTTCACGGTGGGGCCGAGCCACGTCTCGGTGTGGCTCGGCCCCACCGAGACGTGGCTCAGCCGACCCCCGGTATACCCTGGCGCCGCCACTGAACATCACAATAAAACAATTACAATGTTGTATTCAGCCCTGATTAAAACAGCGGGCCCAAATCCTGGATGGGCGGGCCCGGCCCCATGGGGCCCGCCCATGACGCCGGGTCTGGCCTGTCCACCTATCAGTTAGCAAACATTAAGAGGGAGGAGCATTTCTAATGATGGAACCCAGTCACTGGTTCATCCTCATGACTGAATTAACACACCTATAAAGCGATGGAGATCACCTTTGTCTACAGTGGGTCAAGCCGAGTCCGAGTCCGAGCTGTCCGACTGAAGACGAGCTTTGTGACACCTCCCCCGGCTGCGATCGGCTACTCTCGTCTACTTTCGAGGCGAGCCGCAACGTGTCTCAAACAGGCCTAGTAGCGTAATGTCCCCGTGATCTGAGCTGGCGCCTGCAGCGGATGCAGCGTGTGCTGGCGATACGGGCTGGTTGTTTGAACCACTTCCTGAGTTCCATCACTGAGAGCTTTGTAAGAACCCTGCAGATGAGGAACGCGCAGCGGCACAGGTCACGCGCACCTGACATAATAACGTCACTTACGGCCCGTCCACACAGCGGCGTGCGCTGACGCTTGCCGGCGAGCGTGAATGGGGAAGCGTCAGCGCACGCCGCTGTGTGGACGCATGCGTGACGTCACTTTTAGCCGAAATGCATCGTGGGAAGCGACGCGGAGCGTAGCTGGCGTGGCTCGCTGCAAAAGTTGAGCAATGTTCAACTTTTGACCTCGACCGAAGCGTCAGCCAATCGAATCATATGCCAGTACGAGCTCTAGCCAATCAAACCGCTGCTTGTGTATCAGGGGCGGGAGATTCATGTGATGGGTTGTTGGGCAAGCGTCAGCGCACGCCGCCGTGTGGACGGGCCGTAACCGTTTAGATTAACCAAATAAATGCAGCAATGTTATTTAACCACAATTCCAATTTATTTTATTTCAACTAAATTATTCTTCTTAATACTACTATTATTACTATTATTATTATTATTATTATTATTATTATTATATTATTATTATTATTATTATTATTATTATTATTATTATTATTATTATATATGTAATATTTTTCACTTTTTTTTTCAAATGAGGGTGCAATGCAGACCCGGGCCTGAGGGGACGCCCTGCCCGTCAGGCTGCTACGGGCAGGGCGTCCGTAGACCTTCAGAGACCACGTGATCAACAACGATGGCCGGCCTTCGTGTTATTTCAGGTGACAGCAGAAGGTGGGAACTGGCAGCATCTCTTTCAGTTAGTGATAGGGGAGTGAGGCGTTCAGGTGACAGCAGAAGGTGGGAACAGGCAGTGTCTCTTTCAGTGAGTTAATGTCTGCAGTTAGTGATAGGGGAGTGAGGCGTTCAGGTGACAGCAGAAGGTGGGAACAGGCAGCATCTCTTTCAGTGAGTTAATGTCTGCAGTTAGTGATAGGGGAGTGAGGCGTTCAGGTGACAGCAGAAGGTGGGAACTGGCAGCATCTCTTTCAGTTAGTTAATGTCTGCAGTTAGTGATAGGGGAGTGAGGCGTTCAGGTGACAGCAGAAGGTGGGAACTGGCAGCATCTCTTTCAGTTAGTTAATGTCTGCAGTTAGTGATAGGGGAGTGAGGCGTTCAGGTGACAGCAGAAGGTGGGAACAGGCAGCATCTCTTTCAGTGAGTTAATGTCTGCAGTTAGTGATAGGGGAGTGAGGCGTTCAGGTGACAGCAGAAGGTGGGAACAGGCAGTGTCTCTTTCAGTGAGTTAATGTCTGCAGTTAGTGATAGGGGAGTGAGGCGTTCAGGTGACAGCAGAAGGTGGGAACTGGCAGTATCTCTTTCAGTGAGTTAATGTCTGCAGTTAGTGATAGGAGTGAGGCGTTCAGGTGACAGCAGAAGGTGGGAACAGGCAGCATCTCTTTCAGTGAGTTAATGTCTGCAGTTAGTGATAGGGGAGTGAGGCGTTCAGGTGACAGCAGAAGGTGGGAACAGGCAGTGTCTCTTTCAGTGAGTTAATGTCTGCAGTTAGTGATAGGAGTGAGGCGTTCAGGTGACAGCAGAAGGTGGGAACTGGCAGCATCTCTTTCAGTTAGTTAATGTCTGCAGTTAGTGATGGGGGAGTGAGGCGTTCAGGTGACAGCAGAAGGTGGGAACTGGCAGTGTCTCTTTCAGTGAGTTAATGTCTGCAGTTAGTGATAGGGGAGTGAGGCGTTCAGGTGACAGCAGAAGGTGGGAACTGGCAGTGTCTCTTTCAGTGAGTTAATGTCTGCAGTTAGTGATAGGGGAGTGAGGCGTTCAGGTGACAGCAGAAGGTGGGAACTGGCAGTATCTCTTTCAGTGAGTTAATGTCTGCAGTTAGTGATAGGAGTGAGGCGTTCAGGTGACAGCAGAAGGTGGGAACTGGCAGCGTCTCTTTGAGTTAGTTAATGTCTGCAGTTAGTGATAGGGGAGTGAGGCGTTCAGGTGACAGCAGAAGGTGGGAACTGGCAGTATCTCTTTCAGTGAGTTAATGTCTGCAGTTAGTGATAGGGGAGTGAGGCGTTCAGGGGACAGCAGAAGGTGGGAACTGGCAGCGTCTCTTTCAGTGAGTTAATGTCTGCAGTTAGTGATAGGGGAGTGAGGCGTTCAGGTGACAGCAGAAGGTGGGAACAGGCAGCATCTCTTTCAGTGAGTTAATGTCTGCAGTTAGTGATAGGGGAGTGAGGCGTTCAGGTGACAGCAGAAGGTGGGAACAGGCAGTGTCTCTTTCAGTGAGTTAATGTCTGCAGTTAGTGATAGGAGTGAGGCGTTCAGGTGACAGCAGAAGGTGGGAACTGGCAGCATCTCTTTCAGTGAGTTAATGTCTGCAGTTAGTGATAGGGGAGTGAGGCGTTCAGGTGACAGCAGAACGTGGGAACTGGCAGTATCTCTTTGAGTTAGTTAATGTCTGCAGTTAGTGATAGGGGAGTGAGGCGTTCAGGTGACAGCAGAAGGTGGGAACTGGCAGCATCTCTTTCAGTTAGTTAATGTCTGCAGTTAGTGATAGGGGAGTGAGGCGTTCAGGTGACAGCAGAAGGTGGGAACAGGCAGCATCTCTTTCAGTTAGTTAATGTCTGCAGTTAGTGATAGGGGAGTGAGGCGTTCAGGTGACAGCAGAAGGTGGGAACTGGCAGCATCTCTTTCAGTGAGTTAATGTCTGCAGTTAGTGATAGGGGAGTGAGGCGTTCAGGGGACAGCAGAAGGTGGGAACTGGCAGCGTCTCTTTCAGTGAGTTAATGTCTGCAGTTAGTGATAGGGGAGTGAGGCGTTCAGGTGACAGCAGAAGGTGGGAACAGGCAGTGTCTCTTTCAGTGAGTTAATGTCTGCAGTTAGTGATAGGGGAGTGAGGCGTTCAGGTGACAGCAGAAGGTGGGAACTGGCAGCATCTCTTTCAGTGAGTTAATGTCTGCAGTTAGTGATAGGGGAGTGAGGCGTTCAGGTGACAGCAGAAGGTGGGAACTGGCAGTGTCTCTTTCAGTGAGTTAATGTCTGCAGTTAGTGATAGGGGAGTGAGGCGTTCAGGTGACAGCAGAAGGTGGGAACTGGCAGCGTCTCTTTCAGTTAGTTAATGTCTGCAGTTAGTGATAGGGGAGTGAGGCGTTCAGGTGACAGCAGAACGTGGGAACTGGCAGTATCTCTTTGAGTTAGTTAATGTCTGCAGTTAGTGATAGGAGTGAGGCGTTCAGGTGACAGCAGAAGGTGGGAACTGGCAGCATCTCTTTCAGTGAGTTAATGTCTGCAGTTAGTGATAGGAGTGAGGCGTTCAGGTGACAGCAGAAGGTGGGAACTGGCAGTATCTCTTTGAGTTAGTTAATGTCTGCAGTTA
The DNA here is from genome assembly GCA_036324585.1 of Champsocephalus esox. Classification (NCBI taxonomy): domain Eukaryota; kingdom Metazoa; phylum Chordata; class Actinopteri; order Perciformes; family Channichthyidae; genus Champsocephalus; species Champsocephalus esox. Next base: position 156,778 of record CM070490.1, read on the forward strand.
GTGATAGGGGAGTGAGGCGTTCAGGTGACAGCAGAAGGTGGGAACTGGCAGCATCTCTTTCAGTTAGTTAATGTCTGCAGTTAGTGATAGGGGAGTGAGGCGTTCAGGTGACAGCAGAAGGTGGGAACAGGCAGTGTCTCTTTCAGTGAGTTAATGTCTGCAGTTAGTGATAGGAGTGAGGCGTTCAGGTGACAGCAGAAGGTGGGAACTGGCAGCATCTCTTTCAGTTAGTTAATGTCTGCAGTTAGTGATAGGGGAGTGAGGCGTTCAGGTGACAGCAGAAGGTGGGAACTGGCAGTGTCTCTTTCAGTGAGTTAATGTCTGCAGTTAGTGATAGGGGAGTGAGGCGTTCAGGTGACAGCAGAAGGTGGGAACAGGCAGTGTCTCTTTCAGTGAGTTAATGTCTGCAGTTAGTGATAGGAGTGAGGCGTTCAGGTGACAGCAGAAAGTGGGAACTGGCAGCATCTCTTTCAGTGAGTTAATGTCTGCAGTTAGTGATAGGGGAGTGAGGCGTTCAGGTGACAGCAGAAGGTGGGAACTGGCAGTGTCTCTTTCAGTGAGTTAATGTCTGCAGTTAGTGATAGGGGAGTGAGGCGTTCAGGTGACAGCAGAAGGTGGGAACTGGCAGCATCTCTTTCAGTTAGTTAATGTCTGCAGTTAGTGATAGGGGAGTGAGGCGTTCAGGTGACAGCAGAACGTGGGAACTGGCAGTATCTCTTTGAGTTAGTTAATGTCTGCAGTTAGTGATAGGAGTGAGGCGTTCAGGTGACAGCAGAACGTGGGAACTGGCAGCATCTCTTTCAGTGAGTTAATGTCTGCAGTTAGTGATAGGAGTGAGGCGTTCAGGTGACAGCAGAACGTGGGAACTGGCAGTATCTCTTTGAGTTAGTTAATGTCTGCAGTTAGTGATAGGAGTGAGGCGTTCAGGTGACAGCAGAAGGTGGGAACTGGCAGCATCTCTTTCAGTGAGTTAATGTCTGCAGTTAGTGATAGGGGAGTGAGGCGTTCAGGTGACAGCAGAACGTGGGAACTGGCAGTATCTCTTTGAGTTAGTTAATGTCTGCAGTTAGTGATAGGGGAGTGAGGCGTTCAGGTGACAGCAGAAGGTGGGAACTGGCAGCATCTCTTTCAGTTAGTTAATGTCTGCAGTTAGTGATAGGGGAGTGAGGCGTTCAGGTGACAGCAGAAGGTGGGAACAGGCAGCATCTCTTTCAGTTAGTTAATGTCTGCAGTTAGTGATAGGGGAGTGAGGCGTTCAGGTGACAGCAGAAGGTGGGAACTGGCAGCATCTCTTTCAGTTAGTGATCGGGAGTGAGGCGTTCAGGTGACAGCAGAAGGTGGGAACTGGCAGCATCTCTTTCAGTGAGTTAATGTCTGCAGTTAGTGATAGGGGAGTGAGGCGTTCAGGGGACAGCAGAAGGTGGGAACTGGCAGCGTCTCTTCAGTGAGTTAATGTCTGCAGTTAGTGATAGGGGAGTGAGGCGTTCAGGTGACAGCAGAAGGTGGGAACAGGCAGCGTCTCTTTCAGTGAGTTATGTCTGCAGTTAGTGATAGGGGAGTGAGGCGTTCAGGTGACAGCAGAAGGTGGGAACAGGCAGTGTCTCTTTCAGTGAGTTAATGTCTGCAGTTAGTGATAGGAGTGAGGCGTTCAGGTGACAGCAGAAGGTGGGAACTGGCAGCATCTCTTTCAGTGAGTTAATGTCTGCAGTTAGTGATAGGGGAGTGAGGCGTTCAGGTGACAGCAGAAGGTGGGAACTGGCAGTGTCTCTTTCAGTGAGTTAATGTCTGCAGTTAGTGATAGGGGAGTGAGGCGTTCAGGTGACAGCAGAAGGTGGGAACTGGCAGCGTCTCTTTCAGTTAGTTAATGTCTGCAGTTAGTGATAGGGGAGTGAGGCGTTCAGGTGACAGCAGAAGGTGGGAACTGGCAGTATCTCTTTGAGTTAGTTAATGTCTGCAGTTAGTGATAGGGGAGTGAGGCGTTCAGGTGACAGCAGAACGTGGGAACTGGCAGCATCTCTTTCAGTGAGTTAATGTCTGCAGTTAGTGATAGGAGTGAGGCGTTCAGGTGACAGCAGAACGTGGGAACTGGCAGTATCTCTTTGAGTTAGTTAATGTCTGCAGTTAGTGATAGGAGTGAGGCGTTCAGGTGACAGCAGAAGGTGGGAACTGGCAGCATCTCTTTCAGTGAGTTAATGTCTGCAGTTAGTGATAGGGGAGTGAGGCGTTCAGGTGACAGCAGAACGTGGGAACTGGCAGTATCTCTTTGAGTTAGTTAATGTCTGCAGTTAGTGATAGGGGAGTGAGGCGTTCAGGTGACAGCAGAACGTGGGAACTGGCAGCGTCTCTTTCAGTGAGTTAATGTCTGCAGTTAGTGATAGGGGAGTGAGGCGTTCAGGTGACAGCAGAAGGTGGGAACAGGCAGCGTCTCTTTCAGTGAGTTAATGTCTGCAGTTAGTGATAGGGGAGTGAGGCGTTCAGGTGACAGCAGAAGGTGGGAACAGGCAGTGTCTCTTTCAGTGAGTTAATGTCTGCAGTTAGTGATAGGAGTGAGGCGTTCAGGTGACAGCAGAAGGTGGGAACTGGCAGCATCTCTTTCAGTGAGTTAATGTCTGCAGTTAGTGATAGGGGAGTGAGGCGTTCAGGTGACAGCAGAAGGTGGGAACTGGCAGTGTCTCTTTCAGTGAGTTAATGTCTGCAGTTAGTGATAGGGGAGTGAGGCGTTCAGGGTGACAGCAGAAGGTGGGAACTGGCAGCGTCTCTTTCAGTTAGTTAATGTCTGCAGTTAGTGATAGGGGAGTGAGGCGTTCAGGTGACAGCAGAACGTGGGAACTGGCAGTATCTCTTTGAGTTAGTTAATGTCTGCAGTTAGTGATAGGGGAGTGAGGCGTTCAGGTGACAGCAGAACGTGGGAACTGGCAGCATCTCTTTGAGTTAGTTAATGTCTGCAGTTAGTGATAGGGGAGTGAGGCGTTCAGGTGACAGCAGAACGTGGGAACTGGCAGCATCTCTTTCAGTGAGTTAATGTCTGCAGTTAGTGATAGGGAGTGAGGCGTTCAGGTGACAGCAGAACGTGGGAACTGGCAGTATCTCTTTGAGTTAGTTAATGTCTGCAGTTAGTGATAGGAGTGAGGCGTTCAGGTGACAGCAGAAGGTGGGAACTGGCAGCATCTCTTTCAGTGAGTTAATGTCTGCAGTTAGTGATAGGGGAGTGAGGCGTTCAGGTGACAGCAGAACGTGGGAACTGGCAGCATCTCTTTGAGTTAGTTAATGTCTGCAGTTAGTGATAGGGGAGTGAGGCGTTCAGGTGACAGCAGAAGGTGGGAACTGGCAGCATCTCTTTCAGTTAGTTAATGTCTGCAGTTAGTGATAGGGGAGTGAGGCGTTCAGGTGACAGCAGAAGGTGGGAACAGGCAGCATCTCTTTCAGTTAGTTAATGTCTGCAGTTAGTGATAGGGGAGTGAGGCGTTCAGGTGACAGCAGAAGGTGGGAACTGGCAGCATCTCTTTCAGTTAGTGATCGGGAGTGAGGCGTTCAGGTGACAGCAGAAGGTGGGAACTGGCAGCGTCTCTTTCAGTTAGTTAATGTCTGCAGTTAGTGATAGGAGTGAGGCGTTCAGGTGACAGCAGAACGTGGGAACTGGCAGCGTCTCTTTCAGTTAGTTAATGTCTGCAGTTAGTGATAGGGGAGTGAGGCGTTCAGGTGACAGCAGAAGGTGGGAACAGGCAGTATCTCTTTGAGTTAGTTAATGTCTGCAGTTAGTGATAGGGGAGTGAGGCGTTCAGGGTGACAGCAGAAGGTGGGAACTGGCAGCATCTCTTTCAGTTAGTGATAGGGGAGTGAGGCGTTCAGGTGACAGAGAGGTGGGAACTGGCAGCATCTCTTTCAGTGAGTTAATGTCTGCAGTTAGTGATAGGGGACTGAGGCTTTCAGGGTACAGCACATGTTTTTTGAACATGCAGTATCTCTTTATGATGATATGTTCAGCTTAAAGAAAACCAAAAGAGCTGTGAATGTCTCCAACAACGTCAGCTGACAGGAAGTAAACTCTTTATGATCTTTATTAAGGACGGAAAAGACATGACAGCTTCACATGGAGACCCTCGATGAGAGTCTTTACCCGTCCCCTCTATTCTCTGCCGTCTGATAGGCAGACATCGATGATTGAATTATTGGATGGACTTCTGGAAGAGGTAAACGGTCCCGCTGAGGAAGCGCTCCTCTGGCAGCAGGTCCCGGACACCCTCCCCGCTCAGGTAGGGGTCCTGCATGTATCTGAGGGTGCGTTTGTGTCCCGCTGGCCTCCACAGCCCCTCGTCCTCCATCAGCTGCAGCTCTCTCTGCAGGTCCTTCCCGTAGTGCTCTGATGGAGACCCTCGGTGGTCGCCTCGCGTCATGCACACGAGCCCTCCTGCGGGAAACAGCCCCTCACCATCAGTAATCAAGACTCAGCTCATCGTTCTGCTGCTCGACTGAAGACTAAGAGACGTGCTCTTTGTGATAATGCGCTGTAGAATCAAACATTGATTGATTGCTAACGATGCTCCGTGTCTGTGAGAGTCCTGTTACCTGGCTTGGCGGCGTGGCAGAGCTCCCGAACAACGCTGACCGGTGCAAAACCAGCATCCAGCCCCCCCGACCAGCATCACCACATCGAACACACCTGAAACCAGGAGGAGAGGACCGTCAGCAGTGTGGGTGCACCGTGCCAGTCTGCGTGGGCAGAGATAACCTGGGTACCCGTCAGCAGTGTGGGTGCACCGTGCCAGTCTGCGTGGGCAGAGATAACCTGGGTACCCGTCAGCAGTGTGGGTGCACCGTGCCAGTCTGCGTGGGCAGAGATAACCTGGGTACCCGTCAGCAGTGTGGGTGCACCGTACCAGTCTGTGCGGGCAGTGGGTCTGATCCCAGTAAGGCCAGTCTGAGGTCCTGGTAGAGGCCGGTCTTGGCAGCTTGATCCAGCATGCCTTGGCTGCAGTCCACGCCCACAAAGTGCCGGAAGCCCAGTTCAGCCATCTGTGGACACAAGAGGAAGAAGTGCTTTCACAGAGGGCCTCAGAGTCTGGGACGCCGTGTGCCCCGGCCCTCTCCGAGCTGCTCCTGCCCCGAAGAGGAGAATCCACATCTCTGACGAGTCGATGCAAGCGTTGTTCCCAGCAGAGAGGGACCGGCTCCAGGGAGAGTCCACCTGAGGAACTGGACTCTCCCTGCTCTCCGACACGGACCTGTTCATAAGTGAAGAGACTTTTCATGACCAGGGGCATCAACCAGCATACGTACTGGAACGCCTGACTTCCTGTCGCAGTGATGTCTCCTTGACTCCTGACCACTAAGCGGTCCTCCTCAGTCTCTACACCTCGTGTCTCTGAATGATGATGAATCCCAACGCTTTGGACTCACCAGTTTCCCCACCAGTCCCGACCCACAGGCCACGTCCAGGACCTGGACCTCCTCACGAGCTCCGGGAAAGTTAGCGTCCAGGAAGTCTACGGCCAGCTGTGGAGCTCTGTAGTTCAACATGTCCAAATCCTGTGGGTGAGTAGAAGAGATCAGGGTTAACACTTTGAAGGAAGGTGTCACTGCGTGCAAAGTGTGGACCCAAGACGCAGGATGCAGACGCAGGATTCAAGCACAACATAATCTTTACTTGATTTGCTGATACAAGATACAATTATGCATTCCAAGAAACACAGAACCAGCAGATCCAGATGATACATAGAATACATATCTACCCTAAAGCTCACCTATCCAAAACTAGAATCATACTTAATACCTACTGGCTGATCTTACCTTTCTCTTTCTAGGACGTGGACTATGACTGTACCTGGAGGAAGATTTAGAGCTCGGCATAACACTCAAGACAATCCGGCAACGACACAGAGAATGGCTGGGCCTGTATATATAAATACACTGAACACAAATATCAACGCAACACTTTTGTTTTTATAACCGTTTCTCTCAAATATTGTTCTCAGATCTGAAACAATGTGTGACAGTGAGCACTTCTCCTTTGCCGAGAGAATCCATCCCACCTCTCAGGCGTGGCATATCAAGATGCTGATCAGACAGCATGGTTATTGCACAGGTGTGCTTTAGGCTGGCCACAATAAAAGGCCACTCTGAAACGTGCCGTTTTGCTTTATTGGGGGGGTCTGGGGGGGTCCGAGACCCAGGCAGTATCTGGTGAGGGGGTTAGGGTTAGGGTTAGGGTTAGGGTAATGTTGTGAATCGAGTGGCCTGTGTTCGTCGTCCATTACATACGCCTGCCCATACCATAACCCACCACCACCATGGGCCACTCGATTCACAACATTACCCTACCCCTAACCCTAACCCTTCCCCTCCCCCTATCCTAGACCTAAGGGACCCGGGTCACCTCCACAGTCCTTCTGGAGCCCTCCCCTTTCTCCCAGCCCTAAACCTAAGGCCCCCCCTCCCCCAGCACTCCCATCCAGGAGTTTCCTCCCCCCTTCCCCCCTCCACCCCCTCCCTCATCTCTCCACCGTCCTAAACCCAAGGACCCTACCCCTACCCCTACCCTAACCCTAACCCTAACCCTAACCCTACCCCTAACCCTACCCCTAACCCTAACCCTAACCCTACCCCTACCCCTAACCCTACCCCTAACCCTGTTCGATAAGGAATGTTCGATAAGGAATGTTCGACAAGGAATGTTCGATAAGGAATGTTCGATAAGGAATGTTCGATAAGGAATGTTCGATGTTTTAGAGCATGAGCTATAAAACACCTCCCAGTCCGTGCAGCCCAGCATGCTTGTGAGGTGGCAATGCTTTCCTCTGTCCAACATGTCAGTTTCTTTTGAGCACACTTGTTTCCTGCAGATGGGTTTGTAGATCGGCACCAGAAGAACGCTCGTGTGGTATGAAGCTCCAAAAGGGGGCATGGTCAGGGACTTGAACGCACCAGGCACCGTGCGTAACATAAGTCAATAGTGGAGTTACTTAAAGTCGTAGGACACGTGACATACTGCTCGTATGTTTTTAAGGTCGTACGCACCTGACAGTGATTACAATCTCCTACAATAAATGTAGGAGCATCGGGGGAGAGGGAGTCCAGTCTGATCGTAACTCCTCACTCAGCTGGGGGGGCCGCTGAGGCGTTTGCCCGGGTGAATGTAAACAATGGTGAGAAACAGCTGGGGGAACTCTCTAGGTAGAAGGGGCGAAGCGAAACGGATTACAGTTCAAGATCCGGAGTGCATATTTCCTCCCGAACGGTGAAGGAATGACCTGTTGATAGAAAAGCGTACTCCACCCCCGCAGGATTAGTTTGTTCTGGCAGGCGACCGGTCCCTCCGAACAGGGTACCCAAAACCGCCGATGTGTAGGTCCTCGTTGCTGTCCGAGGCTTTCAGCCACGTCTCAGTGAATGCCGGCAGACACGCGTCCCTGTAATCTCGCTTGGATTTAGCACAAGCCTCCAATTCGTCCAATTTGTTTCGGAGGGATCGAACATTGGAGCGAAGGATAGCTGGGAGCGGGGGGAGTGGGGGGAGCCGGCGTCGGTTGGCTAGCCCGTTTGTCCTCAGTCTGCGTTGAACGCCTCCTCTCCACCATATAATGCTAGGATAATGCTATAATGCAATGCTAACGGAGGCGAGACGCACGTTATCCACACGCAAAGTGTAAGATATCGCTTTCTAAGCTACGCCGCCACCACGTGAGCGCGCACTTTGAGCGCGCACTTTGAGCGTGCACTTTGAGCACGCACTTTGAGCGTGCACTTTGAGCGTGCACTTTGAGCGCGCACTTTGAGCGTGCACTTTGAGCGCGCACTTTTATAAAGGTAGACATGGTGCAAAATGCGAGAGCGTGTAAAACCTGATGTGAGCACTTGCAGAAAGATAATCTGAGCTTGTGTGCTTACATTCACACTTGTGTAAAATATCCTCGTAACTGTGAACCACATTTGAAGTCACAGAAGAAAAAAAAAGTGTTGTAGCTTGTAGAAATGATGATGAAATGTTCACTTGCAGAAAAATACATATTTTTAAATATATTTTCCTTTACAACTGCAACTTTATTTATTACAACCTCTCTAATCGAATCTAGACGAATCTGCGGTCTTGCCTTTTGCTACACTTCTTGCGATAAATGTGTCGCAAAAGTAATTTTCACCTGTAGATGTGGGGTTGGAGCGAAGGGGCGGAGCTATCAGAAGGACGAGGCTCGGGTGACTGGAGACTGCGGGGCTAACGGTTCGTGTCGCTACCAGTCCGCTGACATGGCGCATCAATCAACGGTAAGTTTCGCCCATTGCTTGCCCAGTATTACTTTGAATATTATTATTGTGATTGAGGATTGAATCCGCTTTGAAGACCACCGTTTTATATCGTGCAGTTTAGCGGCAAAATAACGTCAGTCAGCCAGCTAACGCTAGCTTTGTTGAGTGTATGCTAGCTAAACAAGTAGTGGTTGTAGTCTATACAGCAGTAATTCATATATTATAGCCTACTGCTTTGGCACTGACGGTTGGTAACCGTTTATGAAAATAAAGCCAATTGAACTGAAATCATGACACGTTTTATAATTGTCTTGGGCTCCTGCTGTGTTTTTAAAGCCTGTGTAAATTAGCCATGCTATTTTCCATTTAGCTAACGTCGAAGTAGTGTATGTGAAATCAGCCTCACAATAAGCTGTGTGTATATTACAATTATTAATGTCATATTTCAAGATGATCACTTAGATATCACAATATGGTTGGTTGAGCTGGAGTTCATTATCGAGCTTCCACGTTAACGTCACGGTCATCTGAAGAACGAACCCAAACCTCGCTGTTTTTATTAATTGCATTACACATTGATATCAAATGAGCAGTAAGCGTTGGTAACACAACTTCCAAAGTTACAGTAACATAAAAAGGACCCTGACTCGGACGATACACAATGCAACATGTAATGGCAATTTCCTCCGTCAGGCCTGGTCCTCCTCCATCAGGCCTGATCCTCCTCCATCAGGCCTGGTCCTCCTCCATCAGGCCTGATCCTCCTCCATCAGGCCTGGTCCTCCTCGCTGAGGAAAGACCCTCAGTCCTCTCCACACCAACAGACAGGACGTCCATCACACGGAGGTTTCTCCCTGAAGTCTCTGCAGCTCTCTGGACACCACGCTGTCTCAATCCGTCCACACTGAATATGAGAGGGGGAAAATGAAAATAATAAATGCTTTAGACAAAAAGAAACATAAAGTTGAGTTGCTCAGTTTTTTTAGATTGTCAATACTATTGCTGTATAACTAATATCTCAGGTTAAGAGGCACCTTCAAATAAAGATTGGTCTTTAAATACATGTTGTCTTTTGAATTGTTTGCCTCAAGTCAAGGATCTAGAACTGGTATTTAGTTTTAACGATACAGTCTGGTTAGTATGCTGTTTGGAGGAGGCCTCACAGGTAAGAGCACTAACTAGCTACCATCACATGTACCTTAGCTTGACTTAAATGTATTAAACGTATAGTTCAGTGATATCAAAATACAAATAACTAATGTCATGCAAACATATTAATATGTGCTTGATTCCAGAGTTGAATTTAACACAATTGCATACACACGATAAGGGATTTTAAGATTCTGAAGTCTTCGTTCTAAATCGAAAATAGCATGGCTAATTTACACAGGCTTTAAAAACACAGCAGGAGCCCAAGACAATTATAAAACGTGTCATTATTTCAGTCAGTTCAATTGGTTTTATTTTCAGAAACGCTTATCAACCGTCAGTGCCAAAGCAGTAGGCTATAATATATGAATTACTGCTCTATAGACTACAACCACTACTTGTTTAGCTAGCATAAACTCAACAAAGCTAGCGTTAGCTGGCTGACTGACGTTAGTTTGCCGCTAAACTGCACGATATAAAACGGTGGTCTTCAAAGCAGATTTAATCCTCAATCACAATAATAATATTCAAAGTAATACTGGGCAAGCAATGGGCGAAACTTACCGTTGATTGATGCGCCATGTCAGCGGACTGGTAGCGACACGAACCGTTAGCCCCGCAGTCTCCAGTCACCCGAGCCTCGTCCTTCTGATAGCTCCGCCCCTTCGCTCCAACCCCCCCTTCGCTCCAACCCCCCCCCCACATCTACAGGTGAAAATTACTTTTGCGACACATTTATCGCAAGAAGTGTAGCAAAAGGCACGACCGCAGATTCGTCGATGTATTCTGCCACAGAGCAGATTCGTCAAGTTGTAATGACTGATTAGAGAGGTTGTAATAAATAAAGTTGCAGTTGTAACGGAAAATATATTTAAAAAATATGTATTTTTCTGCAAGTGAACATTTCATCATCATTTCTACAAGCTACAACACTTTTTTTTTCTCTGACTTCAAATGTGGTTCACAGTTACGAGGATATTTTACACAAGTGTGAATGTATGCACACAAGCTCAGATTATCTTTCTGCAAGTGCTCACATCAGGTTTTACACGCTCTCACATTTTGCACCATGTCTACCTTCATACACTTTGAGCGTGCACTTTGAGCGCGCACTTTGAGCGCGTACTTTGAGCGCACCTATGATACGTCGTTGTGACGACTGATCTGACATCGTCATGACGTCGCCTGTATTCTACGTCAACCCAATCAGAATGGATGGAGGCGTCGGCGCACGTTGATGCGTCAGTTCTCCGCTCAGCTTAGTTGTCCGTTCTTTGGCACAAATCTCACCCCATACGAACACGGAATAACCCCCCCGGTGACAGTTCACGAGCGGGCTCTCTCTCCCCGTCAGAGTGGTGTACAGACCGACGGGTCATAATGCATGTTGACGGAAATGATACGATCCTCTCTCGCGCCGCTGGTTGGGTGAACGTTTCTGACTGTGAACACACAACGGTCTCATTCGAAGCGTATCGCGTCTGTTATTCTGTCTTACTTTGATCTAGATTTGATGTGGTCTTTGAGTCTGGAACAATGGACCAACTGCAACTAGGGTTTGAACCTCTGAGGCGTTTCTTGAAGGGTCTGACCTGATCGTACGTCTCTGCAATCTGTCGTATAACTTCTTCGTCTGCCGTGGATCGGTGTCCTTAAAGGCCCTGAGGAGGGTCTTCACATCGTCCAGAGTCCTGCTGCAGTCTGCCATGACGACGGGGTGTGGGGAAACACCTGGAGGGCAAACAGACGTCTGAGAACTGGAACAAGACTTCACCAATGACGCATAGGTTTTAAATACCTGAGATGAACAGCCAATCAGAGTGGAGTATCTGAGTGAACTACATTACAGGGTTTTCAAGGCGAGGCAAGTTAATCATACAGCATTTTTCAACACAAGGCATTTCGGAAAATGGCATTTAAAATCAGTCATTAAAAAGAGAGGCTAATAAAACAAACATTGAAAGAAGAAATCCAAGATCTTTCACACTAAAGTCACGCTCAACGACCTGAGCTCAGACCTCCAGAGCTCTGAACACATGCTCTGCACCCAATCTGAAGTTCAACTTGGAACTGTTTGCAGGCGTCTTTGAAGTCTTTGAATTTGTAGACGAATCACGAAATAAAGCGTAAATGAAACCCAGCGTGTTTTTCAACAATGCTAGAAACTGACTTCACTGATTAACACGTCGTCAGCTTGCTGGTGTCAGGGCGGGGTGCAAAACACTCTGGAGGCAACGCTACAACATTTCATCCATAAAATACACAGTTTTACTCACCTTTGAAGGGTCCAGGTAGAGTGTGTGAGCAGAGTGTGTGAGCAGAGTGTGTGAGCAGAGTGTGTGAGCAGAGTGTGTGAGCAGAGAGTGTGAGCAGAGTGTGTGAGCAGAGTGTGTGAGCAGAGTGTGTGAGCAGAGTGTGTGAGCAGAGTGTTACAACCCGGCTTCGTGGGCTGTCACATAAAGCAGGGAGACGAGAGGTAAGAATATAGAGTTTATTCTTTGAAATACGCAACTGAATAACCACCAGCAACAAGTCCCTGAGGCTGGCGCAGAGAGAGTGCCCAGAAGAGTGAGGGCACGTAACCGGCTGGGCTCCTCCTAGATCCTGTTCCAACAGGTGTAGCTCATCAGGCAGGTATCCTCCCACAGGTGCGGCTCATCAGCACCTGAACCTGAAAACACCACCCCACACACAACCCACACACACAAACAGACGGCACCCCACGTGGTGTGGAGGAGTCGTCACAAGAGTGTGTGAGCAGAGTGTGTGAGCAGAGTGTGTGAGCAGAGTGTGTGAGCAGAGTGTGTGAGCAGTCAGAGATGCACTGGACAAACTGGTATTCACTCAGAGAACCGGAGAACAAAGAGCAGGACCCACGTTCTCTTCAAAATAAGAGCATTTGCTCTCAAACATTTCAGCCTAGAAGACGGTCTGTAGGAACATTAAATAGTTACCTCACCCCTCCCTCCCACCCCCCCACCCTCACCCCTCCCTTTACATACATTACATACAGATACAGATCCTTCTTCAGAGTGTGTGAGCAGAGAGTGTGATACCTGAACATTACATACAGATACAGATCCTTCTTCAGAGTGTGTGAGCAGAGTGTGTGAGCAGAGAGTGTGATACCTGAACATTACATACAGATACAGATCCTTCTTCAGAGTGTGTGAGCAGAGTGTGTGAGTAGAGAGTGTGAGCAGAGAGTGTGATACCTGAACATTACATACAGATACAGATCCTTCTTCAGAGTGTGTGAGCAGAGTGTGTGAGCAGAGTGTGTGAGCAGAGTGTGTGAGCAGAGTGTGTGAGCAGAGTGTGTGAGCAGAGAGTGTGATACCTGAACATTACATACAGAGACAGATCCTTCTTCAGAGTGTGTGAGCAGAGTGTGTGAGCAGAGTGTGTGAGCAGAGTGTGTGAGCAGAGTGTGTGAGCAGAGTGTGTGAGCAGAGTGTGTGAGCAGAGTGTGTGAGTAGAGAGTGTGAGCAGAGTGTGTGAGCAGAGTGTGTGAGCAGAGTGTGTGAGCAGAGTGTGTGAGCAGAGAGTGTGATACCTGAACATTACATACAGAGACAGATCCTTCTTCAGAGTGTGTGAGCAGAGTGTGTGAGCAGAGTGTGTGAGCAGAGTGTGTGAGCAGAGTGTGTGAGCAGAGTGTGTGATACCTGAACATTACATACAGATACAGATCCTTCTTCATGGTGATGATGAATAACCGGGAGATAACGGCACTGCGAGTTACATGAGGAAACAGAGAAGGCAAAACACGTAATGGTCAATGTATTAGGGAGATAAGGAAAGGGGAGTGAAGGTCTCCCGGGTTCCCTCACCTCCTCAGCACCAGGGTTGATCGTGAGGTCATCGATCAGCAGACGTGAGCGAGTCCAGGTCTTATGAAAGAGCGTCAGGGATCCTTGTAGTGAACACCGTATCTTTTCGAGATGAATACACTGTAATAGTTCCTGTGTCCACCTGTCGTGTGTGGGGGGGGCGACGTGCTTCCACTTAAGAATGGAGCGCCTGGCCAGCAGGGTTGTGAAGGCGATGACCCGCCGGGTCGTGGTGGGCATGTTCTGTGTCGGGGGGACGCCGAACAAGGCAGTTAGAGCGGTACGGGGTACGGGTGTGTTAAGGGCCTGCTCAAGGGGTTTGAAAATACGAGACCAGAAGGCATTCGGGCTGGGGCATGACCAAGACTGAGGTTTGCACCAAACGGAGAATGTCCCTCCACTTACTGTCAGACATGTCTACACCCGACTCACCCTCCCAGGACTCTTTCATAGATGTAGTAGAGGCTAGGTCAAAGGAGGCAAGTGTTCCATAAATAGTAGATACCAGCCTTTTGTGGTCACAATCAAGAGAAACTGGTCACTTCCTGACTCAGGGGGCGGGGGGGAAATGGGGAAATTGCTTTTGAGCAAAATGCCTAATTTGGAAGAAGCGGAAAAGATGGCTGCTTGGCAGACAAGGATGCGAAGTCAGAGAAAAGCCCATCCTTGGAAAGACTACTGATCGTGACGAGCCCGTTGGCCGCCCACATTCGGAAGCTGGGGTCCGAGCAGGATGGAGAGAGTGAGTGATTCGTATCGGAGCTTCTCTGTGTAAGCCATGTTGCCTTCTGAATTGAAGCCTAATCTTAATCGTACTGGTAACAATTGGGTTGACTGAGATTGTGCGCGTCCTTACGGGAAGTTGGGAGCAAATCACAGAGCGTAGGGAGCTGGAGGAGGTGGAGGACTCCATGTGAACCCATGGTGGGCTGGAGGTAGGAGTCTTGGGGCCAGTCCAGTAAAGGAGTCGGTTCATATTAGAGGCCCAGTCGCAGTGACGGAAGTTCGGGACGGCCAAGCCGCCTCCGACTCGGGGAGCTGGAGAATTGATTTTTTAAGACGGCGGGTTTGTCATCCCAAATGAACGCATTTAGTTCACCGTCAGGACTGAAAGATGTCGAATTGGGATATGCTGGAAGAGATATAAGAACTTCTGCAGAATTCCCATTTGAATAAGATTGACACGCCAACAAGGGAAGACCACCGAGAGAGGTCCGATTTGCTTTTAGCTAGGAGTGGGGAACATGTTTGGGAAACAGATCTTTGAAGGAGCTGGTGCTGGACGCCCCAAGTATCTGAAGCCGTCTGATGCAATGTTAAAGGGGAAAGCGGTCGGGGGGTGTCTTCGCCAGTTGGTTTACAAAAAATAGTTCGCTCTTTTGGAGATTGAATTTCTTCTTGCGATAAATGTGTCGCAAAAGTAATTTTCACCTGTAGATGTGGGGGAGGGAGGGGGGTTGGGGCGAAGGGGCGGAGCTATCAGAAGGACGAGGCTCGAGTCAGTCACACAGACACAGCCACAGTCAGGTCGAACCGGATGACTGCGGGGCTAACGGTTCGCTAACGGTTCGCTAACGGTTCGCTAATGGTTCGTGTCGCTACCGCTGACATGGCGCGTCAATCAACGGTAAGTTTCGCCCATTGCTTGCCCAGTATTACTTTGGATATTATTATTGTGATTGAGGATTAAATCCGCTTTGAAGACCACCGTTTTATATCGTGCAGTTTAGCGGCAAAATAACGTCAGTCAGCCAGCTAACGCTAGCTTTGTTGAGTGTATGCTAGCTAAACAAGTAGTGGTTGTAGTCTATAGAGCAGTAATTCATATATTATAGCCTACTGCTTTGGCACTGACGGTTGGTAACCGTTTATGAAAATAAAGCCAATTGAACTGAAATCATGACACGTTTTATAATTGTCTTGGGCTCCTGCTGTGTTTTTAAAGCCTGTGTAAATTAGCCATGCTATTTTCCATTTAGAACGAGGACTTCAGAATCTTAAAACCCCTTATCGTGTGTATGCAATTGTGATAAATTCAACTCTGGAATCAAGCACATATTAATATGTTTGCATGACATTAGTTATTTATATTTTGACATCACTTAATTACACGTTTAATACATTTAAGTCAAGCTAAGGTGCATGTGATGGCAGCTAGTTAGTGCCTGTACCTGCGAGGCCTCCTCCAAACAGCATACTAACCAGACTGTATCGTTACATCTAAGTACCACTTCTAGATCCTTGACTTGAGGCAAACAATTCAAAAGACAGGTTCAGGTTCAGGTTCAGGTTCAGGTTCAGGTCAGGTTCAGGTTCAGGTTCAGGTTCAGGTTCAGGTTCAGGTTCAGGTTCAGGTTCAGGTTCAGGTTCAGGTTCAGGTTCAGGTTCAGGTTCAGGTTCAGGTTCAGGTTCTTTATTTGTACCGTAGGTAGATTCTGTTTGCAGAGAACAATACAAGGGTTCCACCCTGACACTGAAAACAGACCGGTCTCTAGTAAAGGACGAGGGCGAGGACCCCGCTCAACCAGATCTCAAAACATTTAAAAAACATTTTAAGAAGGAAAACACGAGTACAAACACGGACATTCAACATTCACAATTAAATAAATAAATAGAAATAGTCATCAGTGAGACGCTCCATGTGTTGACGTGTGCAGCAGCTGCTGGGACACACTGCCTCCACAGCGCTTCGTTCTGCTGCTCGGGACGAGTCACCTCGGCCCGAAGGAAGAGGCTTGAGCTCTGAGTGCAGAGCGTGGGAGTCACCGTCTAGCATGGAGCGGGATAACCGCTGTGGCTGCCTGAGGGACAGGGTCTCCAGGTTTAGCTGTCTCTGCCTGAGGGACAGGGTCTCCAGGTTTAGCTGTAGCTGCCTGAGGGACAGCGTCTCCAGGTTTAGCTGTCACTGCCTGAGGGACAGGGTCTCCAGGTTTAGCTGTAGCTGCCTGAGGGACAGCGTCTCCAGGTTTAGCTGTACTGCCTGAGGGACAGGGTCTCCAGGTTTAGCTGTAGCTGCCTGAGGGACAGGGTCTCCAGGTTTAGCTGTAGCTGCCTGAGACAGGGTCTCCAGGTTTAGCTGTAGCTGCCTGAGGGACAGGGTCTCCAGGTTTAGCTGTAGCTGCCTGAGGGACAGGGTCTCCAGGTTTAGCTGTACTGCCTGAGGGACAGGGTCTCCAGGTTTAGCTGTAGCTGCCTGAGGGACAGGGTCTCCAGGTTTAGCTGTAGCTGTGGGGACAGGGTCCAGGTTTAGCTGTAGCTGCCTGAGGGACAGGGTCTCCAGGTTTAGCTGTAGCTGCCTGAGGGACAGGGTCTCCAGGTTTAGCTGTAGCTGCCTGAGGGACAGGGTCTCCAGGTTTAGCTGTAGCTGCCTGAGGGTACAGGGTCTCCAGGTTTAGCTGTAGCTGCCTGAGGGACAGGGTCTCCAGGTTTAGCTGTAGCTGCCTGAGGGTACAGGGTCTCCAGGTTTAGCTGTAGCTGCCTGAGGGACAGGGTCTCCAGGTTTAGCTGTAGCTGCCTGAGGTACAGGGTCTCCAGGTTTAGCTGTAGCTGCCTGAGGGACAGGGTCTCCAGGTTTAGCTGTAGCTGCCTGAGGTACAGGGTCTCCAGGTTTAGCTGTAGCTGCCTGAGGGACAGGGTCTCCAGGTTTAGCTGTAGCTGCCTGAGGGACAGGGTCTCCAGGTTTAGCTGTAGCTGCCTGAGGTACAGGGTCTCCAGGTTTAGCTGTAGCTGCCTGAGGTACAGGGTCTCCAGGTTTAGCTGTAGCTGCCTGAGGTACAGGGTCTCCAGGTTTAGCTGTGACTGCCTGAGGGACAGGGTCTCCAGGTTTAGCTGTAGCTGCCTGAGGGACAGGGTCTCCAGGTTTAGCTGTAGCTGCCTGAGGGACAGGGTCTCCAGGTTTAGCTGTAGCTGCCTGAGGGACAGGGTCTCCAGGTTTAGCTGTAGCTGCCTGAGGGACAGGGTCTCCAGGTTTAGCTGTAGCTGCCTGAGGGACAGGGTCTCCAGGTTTAGCTGTAGCTGCCTGAGGGACAGGGTCTCCAGGTTTAGCTGTGACTGCCTGAGGGACAGGGTCTCCAGGTTTAGCTGTAGCTGCCTGAGGGACAGGGTCTCCAGGTTTAGCTGTAGCTGCCTGAGGGTACAGGGTCTCCAGGTTTAGCTGTAGCTGCCTGAGGGACAGGGTCTCCAGGTTTAGCTGTAGCTGCCTGAGGGACAGGGTCTCCAGGTTTAGCTGTAGCTGCCTGAGGGACAGGGTCTCCAGGTTTAGCTGTAGCTGCCTGAGGGACAGGGTCTCCAGGTTTAGCTGTAGCTGCCTGAGGGACAGGGTCTCCAGGTTTAGCTGTAGCTGCCTGAGGGACAGGGTCTCCAGGTTTAGCTGTAGCTGCCTGAGGGTACAGGGTCTCCAGGTTTAGCTGTAGCTGCCTGAGGGACAGGGTCTCCAGGTTTAGCTGTAGCTGCCTGAGGGACAGGGTCTCCAGGTTTAGCTGTAGCTGCCTGAGGGACAGGGTCTCCAGGTTTAGCTGTAGCTGCCTGAGGGACAGGGTCTCCAGGTTTAGCTGTAGCTGCCTGAGGGACAGGGTCTCCAGGTTTAGCTGTAGCTGCCTGAGGGACAGGGTCTCCAGGTTTAGCTGTAGCTGCCTGAGGGACAGGGTCTCCAGGTTTAGCTGTAGCTGCCTGAGGGACAGGGTCTCCAGGTTTAGCTGTAGCTGCCTGAGGGACAGGGTCTCCAGGTTTAGCTGTAGCTGCCTGAGGGACAGGGTCTCCAGGTTTAGCTGTAGCTGCCTGAGGGACAGGGTCTCCAGGTTTAGCTGTAGCTGCCTGAGGGACAGGGTCTCCAGGTTTAGCTGTAGCTGCCTGAGGGACAGGGTCTCCAGGTTTAGCTGTGACTGCCTGAGGGACAGGGTCTCCAGGTTTAGCTGTAGCTGCCTGAGGGACAGGGTCTCCAGGTTTAGCTGTAGCTGCCTGAGGGACAGGGTCTCCAGGTTTAGCTGTAGCTGCCTGAGGGACAGGGTCTCCAGGTTTAGCTGTAGCTGCCTGAGGGACAGGGTCTCCAGGTTTAGCTGTAGCTGCCTGAGGGACAGGGTCTCCAGGTTTAGCTGTGACTGCCTGAGGTACAGGGTCTCCAGGTTTAGCTGTAGCTGCCTGAGGTACAGGGTCTCCAGGTTTAGCTGTAGCTGCCTGAGGGACAGGGTCTCCAGGTTTAGCTGTAGCTGCCTGAGGGACAGGGTCTCCAGGTTTAGCTGTACTGCCTGAGGTACAGGGTCTCCAGGTTTAGCTGTACTGCCTGAGGGACAGGGTCTCCAGGTTTAGCTGTGCTGCCTGAGGTACAGGGTCTCCAGGTTTAGCTGTAGCTGCCTGAGGGTACAGGGTCTCCAGGTTTAGCTGTAGCTGCCTGAGGGTACAGGGTCTCCAGGTTTAGCTGTAGCTGCCTGAGGTACAGGGTCTCCAGGTTTAGCTGTAGCTGCCTGAGGGACAGGGTCTCCAGGTTTAGCTGTAGCTGCCTGAGGGTACAGGGTCTCCAGGTTTAGCTGTGACTGCCTGAGGGACAGGGTCTCCAGGTTTAGCTGTAGCTGCCTGAGGGACAGGGTCTCCAGGTTTAGCTGTAGCTGCCTGAGGGACAGGGTCTCCAGGTTTAGCTGTAGCTGCCTGAGGGACAGGGTCTCCAGGTTTAGCTGTAGCTGCCTGAGGGACAGGGTCTCCAGGTTTAGCTGTAGCTGCCTGAGGGACAGGGTCTCCAGGTTTAGCTGTAGCTGCCTGAGGGACAGGGTCTCCAGGTTTAGCTGTGACTGCCTGAGGGACAGGTCTCCAGGTTTAGCTGTAGCTGCCTGAGGGACAGCGTCTCCAGGTTTAGCTGTGACTGCCTGAGGGACAGCGTCTCCAGGTTTAGCTGTAGCTGCCTGAGGGTACAGCGTCTCCAGGTTTAGCTGTAGCTGCCTGAGGGACAGCGTCTCCAGGTTTAGCTGTAGCTGCCTGAGGGACAGCGTCTCCAGGTTTAGCTGTGACTGCCTGAGGGACAGCGTCTCCAGGTTTAGCTGTAGCTGCCTGAGGGACAGCGTCTCCAGGTTTAGCTGTGACTGCCTGAGGGACAGCGTCTCCAGGTTTAGCTGTAGCTGCCTGAGGGACAGCGTCTCCAGGTTTAGCTGTAGCTGCCTGAGGGACAGCGTCTCCAGGTTTAGCTGTAGCTGCCTGAGGGACAGCGTCTCCAGGTTTAGCTGTGACTGCCTGAGGGTACAGCGTCTCCAGGTTTAGCTGTGACTGCCTGAGGGACAGCGTCTCCAGGTTTAGCTGTAGCTGCCTGAGGGACAGCGTCTCCAGGTTTAGCTGTAGCTGCCTGAGGGACAGGGTCTCCAGGTTTAGCTGTAGCTGCCTGAGGGTACAGCGTCTCCAGGTTTAGCTGTAGCTGCCTGAGGGACAGGGTCTCCAGGTTTAGCTGTAGCTGCCTGAGGGACAGGGTCTCCAGGTTTAGCTGTAGCTGCCTGAGGGACAGGGTCTCCAGGTTTAGCTGTAGCTGCCTGAGGGACAGCGTCTCCAGGTTTAGCTGTAGCTGCCTGAGGGACAGCGTCTCCAGGTTTAGCTGTAGCTGCCTGAGGGACAGCGTCTCCAGGTTTAGCTGTGACTGCCTGAGGGACAGCGTCTCCAGGTTTAGCTGTGCTGCCTGAGGGACAGCGTCTCCAGGTTTAGCTGTGACTGCCTGAGGGACAGCGTCTCCAGGTTTAGCTGTAGCTGCCTGAGGGACAGGGTCTCCAGGTTTAGCTGTAGCTGCCTGAGGGACAGCGTCTCCAGGTTTAGCTGTAGCTGCCTGAGGGACAGCGTCTCCAGGTTTAGCTGTAGCTGCCTGAGGGTACAGCGTCTCCAGGTTTAGCTGTAGCTGCCTGAGGGACAGCGTCTCCAGGTTTAGCTGTGACTGCCTGAGGGACAGGGTCTCCAGGTTTAGCTGTAGCTGCCTGAGGGACAGCGTCTCCAGGTTTAGCTGTAGCTGCCTGAGGGACAGGGTCTCCAGGTTTAGCTGTAGCTGCCTGAGGTACAGGGTCTCCAGGTTTAGCTGTAGCTGCCTGAGGGACAGGGTCTCCAGGTTTAGCTGTAGCTGCCTGAGGGACAGGGTCTCCAGGTTTAGCTGTAGCTGCCTGAGGGACAGCGTCTCCAGGTTTAGCTGTAGCTGCCTGAGGGTACAGGGTCTCCAGGTTTAGCTGTAGCTGCCTGAGGGTACAGGGTCTCCAGGTTTAGCTGTAGCTGCCTGAGGTACAGCGTCTCCAGGTTTAGCTGTAGCTGCCTGAGGTACAGGGTCTCCAGGTTTAGCTGTCTACTTGAGGTACAGGGTCTCCAGGTTTAGCTGTAGCTGCCTGAGGGACAGGGTCTCCAGGTTTAGCTGTGACTGCTGAGGGACAGGGTCTCCAGGTTTAGCTGTGACTGCCTGAGGGACAGGGTCTCCAGGTTTAGCTGTGGCTGCCTGAGGGACAGGGTCTCCAGGTTTAGCTGTGGCTGCCTGAGGCACAGGGTCTCCAGGTTCAGCTGTGGCTCACCAATCAGCTGCTGGACCACGTTGCGATCTGACTCCGAGAGGTTCTTCAAAGGCAGGTTACCATGACATTAGTGAAAAAGACCGAATTGACTGGATAAAAGCAGGTTTTGTCAGTGTTAACACAGGACAGGTCCCTGAGACAGCTGGTGCCCCCTTTTGCACACCGCTCCACAGTTTGCATCAGAGCTCCATTTTGAGTCAATAATGGTCCTGAGATATTTGTATGATTGCACAAATTCTACTTTCTGGTTCTGGAGGGTTCAGACTTCATGTGTGGTGGGACGCCATCTAAATTCACCGATCATGTCCTTTGATTAGTAGCACGGAAGAGTCGTGTTTTAGACCTGGACATCCAAGACCTCACAGCGTGGGGGAGAAACTCAGCGTGGGGGAGCCTCAGCGTGGCAGGCCACATCGAGGGGGAGATACCTCAGCGTGGGGAGACCTCAGCGTTGGGGAGACCTCAGCGTGGGGGAGGAGGCCCTCAGGACCGTGGGGATACCTCAGCGTGGGGGAGACCTCATCGTGGGGCAGGCCTCCAGCGTGGGGAGACTCAGCGTGGGGCAAGGCCACAGCGTGGGGGAGACCTCAGCGTGGGGGCAGCCTCAGCGTGGGGGATATCTCAGCGTGGGGAGACCACAGCGTGAGGGAGACCTCAGCTTGGGCAGGCCTCAGCGTGGGGGAGACCACAGCGAGGGTGAGACCTCAGCGTGGGTCAGACCTCAGCGTGTGGGAACCCTCAGCGAATGGGGAGACCTCAGCGTGGGGCATACCTCAGCGAGGGGCAGACCTCAGCGTGGGGA
>CM070490.1:178816-203816 GCA_036324585.1 Champsocephalus esox
CTCCTCCTCCCCTCCTCCCCCTCCCCTCCCTCCCCTCCCTCCTCCTCCCCTCCTCCCTCCCCCTCCTCCCCTTCCCCCCTCCTCCCCTCCTCTCCCTCCCCTCCCCCTCCCCTTCCCCCTCCTCCTCTCCCCCCTCCTCCTCCCCCCTCCTCCTCCCTCTCCTCCTCCCCCCTCCTCCTCCCCCCCTCCTCCCTCCTCTCCCCCTCCTCCTCTCCCCCTCCTCCTCCTCCCCCCTCCCCTCTCCCTTCCCCCCTCCTCCCCCTCCCCCCTCTCCCCCCCCTCTCCCCCTTCCCTCCTCCTCCTCCTCCCCTCCCCTCCTCCCCCTCCCCTCCTCCCCCTCCTCCTCCCCCCCTCCTCTCCCCTCCTCCTCCTCCCCCTCCCCCCCTCCCTCCCCCTCCCTCCCCCCCTCCCTCTCCCCCTCCTCCCCTCTCCCCTCCTCCTCTCTCCCCTCCCCCCCCTCCCTCCTCCTCCCCTCCTTCTCCCCTCCTCCCCTCCTCTCCCCCTCCCCCCTCCCTCCTTCCCCTCCTCCCTCCTTCCCCCTCTCCCCCCTCCCTCCCCTCCTCCCTCCCCCCTCCCCCTCCTCCCTCCTCCTCTTCCCTCCTCCTCTCCCCTCTCCCCTCCTCCTCCTCCCCTCTCCCCCCTCCCCTCCCTCCTCCCCCTCCTCCTCTCCCCCTCCTCCTCCCTCCCCTCCTCCTCCCTCCCCCTCCTCCCCCTCCCCTCCTCCTCCTTCTCCTCTCCCCCTCCTCCTCCTCTCCCCCTCCTCCCTCCCTCCCTCCTCCCCCCCTCTCCCCTCCTCCTCCCTCTCCCCCCTCCCTCTCCCTCCCTCCTCTTCCCCTCCCCCCTCCTCTCCTCTCCCCCTCCTCCTCTCCCCCCCCTCCTCCTCCTCCCCTCCTCCTCTCCCCTCCTCCCCTCTCCCCCCCTCCTCCTCTTCCCCTCCTCCTCCTCCTTCTCCTCTTCCCCTCCTCCTCTTCCCCTCCTCCTCCTCCCCCTCCTCCTCCTCCTTCTCCTCTTCCCCTCCTCCTCTTCCCCTCCTCCTCTTCCCCTCCTCCTCCTCCTTCTCCTCTTCCCCTCCTCCTCTTCCCCTCCTCCTCTTCCCCTCCTCCTCCTCCTTCTCCTCTTCCCCTCCTCCTCTTCCCCTCCCTCCTCCTTCCTCTCACCCTCTTCTGCTCTTGAGGCTCGATGACGTTACTGTTTCTTTAAATGATGTCATCCTTCTTCCACAGTCATGTCAGTGTGTGCTGCCTTGACCAATCAGTGACATCATGTCAGCTGACTGTCCTCCTCCAATCACAGAGCAGCACCAAGAGAACATGGCTGTGTGTTCACAGAGAAGTGCTTCCTGTACGGACTCAAGCCGTAGGGTCCTCAAAGACCTAGGCTCTGGGACACAGGAGGAAGAGGGGACACATGCTGATGTAGGGGACACATGAGGAAGAGGGGACACATGCTGATGTAGGGGACACAGGAGGAAGAGGGAACACATGCTGATGTAGGGGACACAGGAGGAAGAGGGGACACATGCTGATGTAGGGGACACAGGAGGAAGAGGGGACACTTGCTGATGTAGGGGACACAGGAGGAAGAGAGGACACATGCTGATGTAGGGGACACAGGAGGAAGAGGGGACACATGCTGATGTAGGGGACACAGGAGGAAGAGGGGACACATGCTGATGTAGGGGACACAGGAGGAAGAGGGGACACATGCTGATGTAGGGGACACAGGAGGAAGAGGGGACACATGCTGATGTAGGGGACACAGGAGGAAGAGGGGACACTTGCTGATGTAGGGGACACAGGAGGAAGAGGGGACACATGCTGATGTAGGGGACACAGGAGGAAGAGGGGACACATGTTGATGTAGGGGACACATGAGGAAGAGAGGACACATGTTGATGTAGAGGAGACATGAGGAAGAGAGGACACATGCTGATGTAGGGGACACAGGAGGAAGAGGGGACACATGCTGATGTAGGGGACACAGGAGGAAGAGGGGACACATGCTGATGTAGGGGACACAGGAGGAAGAGGGGACACATGCTGATGTAGGGGACACAGGAGGAAGAGGGGACACATGCTGATGTAGGGGACACAGGAGGAAGAGGGGACACTTGCTGATGTAGGGGACACAGGAGGAAGAGGGGACACATGCTGATGTAGGGGACACAGGAGGAAGAGGGGACACAAGCTGATGTAGGGGACACAGGAGAAGAGGGGACACATGCTGATGTAGGGGACACATGAGGAAGAGGGGACACATGCTGATGTAGGGGACACAGGAGGAAGAGGGGACACATGCTGATGTAGAAGAGACATGGAGAAGAGGGGACACATGTTGATGTAGGGGACACATGAGGAAGAGGGGACACATGCTGATGTAGGGGACACAGGAGGAAGAGGGGACACATGCTGATGTAGAAGAGACATGAAGAAGAGGGGACACATGTTGATGTAGAAGAGACATGAAGAAGAGGGGACACATGTTGATGTAGAAGAGACATGGAGAAGAGGGGACACATGTTGATGTAGAAGAGACATGAAGAAGAGGGGACACATGTTGATGTAGAAGAGACATGAAGAAGAGGGGACACATGTTGATGTAGAAGAGACATGGAGAAGAGGGGACACATGTTGATGTAGAAGAGACATGAGGAAGAGGGGACACATGTTGATGTAGAGAGACATGAGGAAGAGGGGACACATGTTGATGTAGAAGGACACATGAAGAAGAGGGGACACATGTTGATGTAGAAGACACATGGAGAAGAGGGGACACATGTTGATGTAGAGGGAGACATGAGAAGAGGGGACACATGTTGATGTAGAAGAGACATGAAGAAGAGGGGACACATGTTGATGTAGAAGAGACATGAAGAAGAGGGGACACATGTTGATGTAGAAGAGACATGAAGAAGAGGGGACACATGTTGATGTACGAAGAGACATGGAGAAGAGGGGACACATGTTGATGTAGAGAGACATGAGGAAGAGGGGACACATGTTGATGTAGAAGAGACATGAGAAGAGGGGACACATGTTGATGTAGAAGAGACATGAGAAGAGGGGACACATGTTGATGTAGGGGACACATGAGAAGAGGGGACACATGTTGATGTAGAAGAGACATGAGAAGAGGGGACACATGCTGATGTAGAAGAGACATGAAGAAGAGGGGACACATGTTGATGTAGGGGACACATGAGGAAGAGGGGACACATGTTGATGTAGGGGACACATGAGGAATAGGGGACACATGTTGATGTAGAAGAGACATGAAGAAGAGGGGACACATGTTGATGAAGAAGAGACATGAGGAAGAGGGGACACATGTTGATGTAGAAGAGACATGGAGAAGAGGGGACACATGTTGATGTAGAAGAGACATGGAGAAGAGGGGACACATGTTGATGTAGAGGACACATGAGGAAGAGGGGACACATGCTGATGTAGAAGACACATGAGAAGAGGGGACACATGTTGATGTAGAGGGACACATGAGAAGAGGGGACACATGTTGATGTAGAGGGACACATGAGAATAGGGGACACATGTTGATGTAGGGGACACATGAGGAAGAGGGGACACATGTTGATGAAGAAGAGACATGAGGAAGAGGGGACACATGCTGATGTAGAAGAGACATGGAGAAGAGGGGACACATGTTGATGTAAGAGACATGGAGAAGAGGGGACACATGTTGATGTAGAAGAGACATGGAGAAGAGGGGACACATGTTGATGTAGAGGGACACATGAGGAAGAGGGGACCCATGCTGATGTAGAAGACACATGAGGAAGAGGGGACACATGTTGATGTAGGGAGACACATGAGGAAGAGGGGACACATGCTGATGTAGAAGAGACATGAGGAAGAGGGGACACATGTTGATGTAGGGAGACACATGAGGAAGAGGGGACACATGTTGATGTAGAGGAGACATGAGGAAGAGGGGACACATGTTGATGTAGAAGAGACATGAGAAGAGGGGACACATGCTGATGTAGAAGAGACACGGAGAAGAGGGGACACATGTTGATGTCGAAGAGACATGGAGAAGAGGGGACACATGTTGATGTAGGGGACACATGAGGAAGAGGGGACACATGCTGATGTAGAAGAGACATGAGGAAGAGGGGACACATGTTGATGTAGAAGAGACATGGAGAAGAGGGGACACATGTTGATGTAAGAGACACATGAGGAAGAGGGGACACATGTTGATGTAGGGGACACATGTTGATGTAGGGACACATGAGGAAGAGGGGACACATGTTGATGAAGAAGAGACATGAGAAGAGGGGACACATGTTGATGTAGAAGAGACATGGAGAAGAGGGGACACATGTTGATGTAGAAGAGACATGGAGAAGAGGGGACACATGTTGATGTAGAGGGACACATGAGGAAGAGGGGACACATGTTGATGTAGAAGACACATGAGGAAGAGGGGACACATGTTGATGTAGAAGAGACATGAGAAGAGGGGACACATGTTGATGTAGAAGAGACATGAGAAGAGGGGACACATGCTGATGTAGAAGAGACATGAAGAAGAGGGGACACATGTTGATGTAGGAGAGACATGAGGAAGAGGGGACACATGTTGATGTAGAGGAGACATGAGGAAGAGGGTGACACATGTTGATGTAGAGGGACACATGAGGAAGAGGGGACACATGTTGATGTAGAGAGACATGAGAAGAGGGGACACATGTTGATGTAGAGGAGACATGAGGAAGAGGGGACACATGTTGATGTAGAAGAGACATGAGAAGAGGGGACACATGTTGATGTAGAAGAGACATGGAGAAGAGGGGACACATGTTGATGTAGAAGAGACATGGAGAAGAGGGGACACATGAGGAAGAGGGGACACATGTTGATGTAGAAGACACATGAGAAGAGGGGACACATGTTGATGTAGAGGAGACATGAGGAAGAGGGGACACATGTTGATGTAGAGGAGACATGAGAAGAGGGGACACATGTTGATGTAGAGGAGACATGAGGAAGAGGGGACACATGTTGATGTAGAAGAGACATGAGGAAGAGGGGACACATGCTGATGTAGAAGAGACATGGAGAAGAGGGGACACATGTTGATGGAGAAGAGGGGACACATGTTGATCTAGAGGACACATGAGGAAGAGGGGACACATGTTGATGTAGAAGAGACATGAGAAGAGGGGACACATGTTGATGTAGAGGACACATGAGAAGAGGGGACACATGTTGATGTAGAAGAGACATGAGAAGAGGGGACACATGTTGATGTAGAAGAGACATGGAGAAGAGGGGACACATGTTGATGTAGAAGAGACATGGAGAAGAGGGGACACATGTTGATGTAGAAGAGACATGAGAAGAGGGGACACATGTTGATGTAGAAGAGACATGAGAAGAGGGGACACATGTTGATGTAGAAGAGACATGGAGAAGAGGGGACACATGTTGATGTAGAAGAGACATGAAGAAGAGGGGACACATGTTGATGTAGAGGAGACATGAGAAGAGGGGACACATGTTGATGTAGAGGACACATGAGAAGAGGGACACATGTTGATGTAGAGAGACATGAGAGAAGAGGGGACACATGTTGATGTAGAAGAGACATGGAGAAGAGGGGACACATGTTGATGTAGAAGAGACATGAAGAAGAGGGGACACATGTTGATGTAGAAGAGACATGAAGAAGAGGGGACACATGTTGATGTAGAAGAGACATGGAGAAGAGGGGACACATGTTGATGTAGAAGAGACATGAAGAAGAGGGGACACATGTTGATGTAGAAGAGACATGAGAAGAGGGGACACATGTGATGTAGAGAGACATGAGAAGAGGGGACACATGTTGATGTAGAAGAGACATGAAGAAGAGGGGACACATGTTGATGTAGAAGAGACATGAGGAAGAGGGGACACATGTTGATGTAGAAGAGACATGAGAAGAGGGGACACATGTTGATGTAGAAGAGACATGAGAAGAGGGGACACATGTTGATGTAGAAGAGACATGAAGAAGAGGGGACACATGTTGATGTAGAAGAGACATGAGAAGAGGGGACACATGTTGATGTAGAAGAGACATGAAGAAGAGGGGACACATGTTGATGTAGAAGAGACATGAAGAAGAGGGGACACATGTTGATGTAGAAGAGACATGAGAAGAGGGGACACATGTTGATGTAGAAGAGACATGAGGAAGAGGGGACACATGTTGATGTAGAGGAGACATGAGAAGAGGGGACACATGTTGATGTAGAGGAGACATGAGGAAGAGGGGACACATGTTGATGTAGAGGACACATGAGAAGAGGGGACACATGTTGATGTAGAAGAGACATGAGAAGAGGGGACACATGTTGATGTAGAAGAGACATGGAGAAGAGGGGACACATGTTGATGTAGAAGAGACATGGAGAAGAGGGGACACATGAGGAAGAGGGGACACATGCTGATGTAGAAGACACATGAGAAGAGGGGACACATGTTGATGTAGGGGACACATGAGAAGAGGGGACACATGTTGATGTAGAGGAGACATGAGGAAGAGGGGACACATGTTGATGTAGAAGAGACATGAGGAAGAGGGGACACATGTTGATGTAGAAGAGACATGAGAAGAGGGGACACATGTTGATGTAGAAGAGACATGAGAGAAGAGGGGACACATGTTGATGTAGAAGAGACATGAGGAAGAGGGGACACATGTTGATGTAGAAGAGACATGAGGAAGAGGGGACACATGTTGATGTAGAAGAGACATGAGAGAAGAGGGGACACATGTTGATGTAGAAGAGACATGAAGAAGAGGGGACACATGTTGATGTAGAGGGACACATGAGGAAGAGGGGACACATGTTGATGTAGAAGAGACATGGAGAAGAGGGGACACATGTTGATGGAGACAGAGAGGGGACACATGTTGATGTAGGAGAGACATGAGAAGAGGGGACACATGCTGATGTAGAAGAGACATGAGAAGAGGGGACACATGTTGATGTAGAGGGACACATGAGGAAGAGGGGACACATGTTGATGTAGAAGAGACATGAGAAGAGGGGACACATGTTGATGTAGAAGAGACATGGAGAAGAGGGGACACATGTTGATGTAGAAGAGACATGGAGAAGAGGGGACACATGTTGATGTAGAAGAGACATGAGGAAGAGGGGACACATGTTGATGTAGAAGAGACATGAGAAGAGGGGACACATGTTGATGTAGAAGAGACATGGAGAAGAGGGGACACATGTTGATGTAGAAGAGACATGAAGAAGAGGGGACACATGTTGATGTAGAAGAGACATGAGAAGAGGGGACACATGTTGATGTAGAAGAGACATGAGAAGAGGGGACACATGTTGATGTAGAAGAGACATGAGAAGAGGGGACACATGTTGATGTAGAAGAGACATGAGAAGAGGGGACACATGTTGATGTAGAAGAGACATGAAGAAGAGGGGACACATGTTGATGTAGAAGAGACATGAAGAAGAGGGGACACATGTTGATGTAGAAGAGACATGGAGAAGAGGGGACACATGTTGATGTAGAAGAGACATGAAGAAGAGGGGACACATGTTGATGTAGAAGAGACATGAGAAGAGGGGACACATGTTGATGTAGAAGAGACATGAGAGAAGAGGGGACACATGTTGATGTAGAAGAGACATGAGAAGAGGGGACACATGTTGATGTAGAAGAGACATGAGAAGAGGGGACACATGTTGATGTAGAGGAGACATGAGGAAGAGGGGACACATGTTGATGTAGAAGAGACATGAGGAAGAGGGGACACATGTTGATGTAGAAGAGACATGAAGAAGAGGGGACACATGTTGATGTAGAAGAGACATGAGAAGAGGGGACACATGTTGATGTAGAAGAGACATGAAGAAGAGGGGACACATGTTGATGTAGAAGAGACATGAAGAAGAGGGGACACATGTTGATGTAGAAGAGACATGAGGAAGAGGGGACACATGTTGATGTAGAAGAGACATGAAGAAGAGGGGACACATGTTGATGTAGAAGAGACATGAAGAAGAGGGGACACATGTTGATGTAGAAGAGACATGAAGAAGAGGGGACACATGTTGATGTAGAAGAGACATGAGGAAGAGGGGACACATGTTGATGTAGAAGAGACATGGAGAAGAGGGGACACATGTTGATGTAGAAGACACATGAGGAAGAGGGGACACATGTTGATGTAGAGAGACATGGAGAAGAGGGGACACATGTTGATGTAGAAGACACATGAGGAAGAGGGGGACACATGTTGATGTAAGGGGACACATGAGGAAGAGGGGACACATGTTGATGTAGGGGACACATGAGGAAGAGGGGACACATGTTGATGTAGAAGAGACATGAGGAAGAGGGGACACATGCTGATGTAGAAGAGACATGGAGAAGAGGGGACACATGTTGATGTAAGAGGACACATGAGGAAGAGGGGACACATGTTGATGTAGAGGGACACATGAGGAATAGGGGACACATGTTGATGTAGGGGACACATGAGAAGAGGGGACACATGTTGATGTAGAAGAGACATGAGAAGAGGGGACACATGCTAATGTAGAAGAGACATGGAGAAGAGGGGACACATGTTGATGTAGAAGAGACATGGAGAAGAGGGGACACATGCTGATGTAGGGGACACATGAGGAAGAGGGGACACATGCTGATGTAGAGGAGACATGAGGAAGAGGGGACACATACTGATGTAGGGGACACATGAGGAAGAGGGGACACATGCTGATGTAGGGGACACATGAGGAAGAGGGGACACATGTTGATGTTGGGGACACATGAGGAAGAAGGGACACATGCTGATGTAGAAGAGACATGAAGAAGAGGGGACACATGTTGATGTAGAAGAGACATGGAGAAGAGGGGACACATGTTGATGTAGAAGAGACATGAAGAAGAGGGGACACATGTTGATGTAGAAGATACATGAAGAAGAGGGGACACATGTTGATGTAGGGGACACATGAGGAAGAGGGGACACATGCTGATGTAGGGGACACATGAGGAAGAGTGAACACATGCTGATGTAGGGGACACATGAGGAAGAGGGGACACATGCTGATGTAGGGGACACAGGAGGAAGAGGGGACACATGAGGAAGAGGGGACACATGCTGATGTAGGGGACACATGAGGAAGAGGGGACACATGAGAAGAGGGGACACGTGCTGATGTAGAAGAGACATGAAGAAAAGGGGACACATGCTGATGTAGAGGAGACATGAAGAAGAGGGGACACATGTTGATGTAGAAGAGACATGGAGAAGAGGGGACACATGTTGATTAAGAGGAGACATGAAGAAGAGGGGACACATGCTGATGTAGGGGAGACATGAGGAAGAGGGGACACATGCTGATGTAGGGGACACATGAGGAAGAGGGGACACGTGCTGATGTAGATGAGACATGAGGAAGAGGGGACACATGTTGATGTAGAGGAGACATGAGGAAGAGGGGACACGTGCTGATGTAGAGGGAGACATGAGGAAGAGGGGACACGTGCTGATGTAGAGGAGACATTAGGAAGAGGGGACACATGTTGATGTAGAAGAGACACGAAGAAGAGGGGACACATATTGATGTAGAAGAGACACGAGGAAGAGGGGACACATGTTGATGTAGAAGAGACATGAAGAAAAGGGGACACATGTTGATGTAGAAGAGACATGAAGAAGAGGGGACACATGTTGATGTAGAAGAGACACAAGGAAGAGGAGACACATGTTGATGTAGAAGAGACACGAAGAAGAGGGGACACATGTTGATGTAGAAGAGACACGAAGAAGAGGGGACACATGTTGATGTAGAAGAGACACGAAGAAGAGGGGACACATGTTGATGTAGAAGAGACACGAGGAAGAGGGGACACATGTTGATGTAGAAGAGACACGAAGAAGAGGGGACACATGTTGATGTAGAAGAGACACGAATAAGAGGGGACACATGCTGATGTAGAGGAGACACGAAGAAGAGGGGACACATGTTGATGTAGAAGAGACACGAAGAAGAGGGGACACATGTTGATGTAGAGGGACATGAAGAAGAGGGTACACATGTTGATGTAGAAGAGACATGAGGAAGAGGGGACACATGTTGATGTAGAAGAGACATGAGGAAGAGGGGACACATGTTGATGTAGAAGAGACATGGAGAAGAGGGGACACATGTTGATGTAGAAGAGACATGAATAAGAGGGGACACATGTTGATGTAGAAGAGACATGAAGAAGAGGGGACACATGTTGATGTAGAGGAGACATGAAGAAGAGGGGACACATGTTGATGTAGAGGAGACATGAGAAGAGGGGACACATGTTGATGTAGAAGAGACATGAGAAGAGGGGACACATGTTGATGTAGAAGAGACATGAAGAAGAGGGGACACATGTTGATGTAGAGGAGACATGAGAAGAGGGGACACATGTTGATGTAGAGGAGACATGAGGAAGAGGGGACACATGCTGATGTAGAGGAGACATGAAGAAGAGGGGACACATGTTGATGTAGAAGAGACATGAAGAAGAGGGGACACATGCTGATGTAGAGGAGACATGAAGAAGAGGGGACACATGTTGATGTAGAAGAGTCATGAGGAAGAGGGGACACATGTTGATGTAGAAGAGACATGGAGAAGAGGGGACACATGTTGATGTAGAAGAGACATGAAGAAGAGGGGACACATGTTGATGTAGAAGAGACGTGAATAAGAGGGGACACATGTTGATGTAGAAGAGACACGAAGAAGAGGGGACACATGTTGATGTAGAAGAGACACGAATAAGAGGGGACACATGCTGATGTAGAAGAGACATGGAGAAGAGGGGACACATGCTGATGTAGAGGAGACACGAAGAAGAGGGGACACATGTTGATGTAGAAGAGACATGAAGAAGAGGGGACACATGCTGATGTAGAAGAGACATGAAGAAGAGGGGACACATGTTGATGTAGAAGAGACATGAGAAGAGGGGACACATGTTGATGTAGAAGAGACATGGAGAAGAGGGGACACATGTTGACGTAGAAGATACATGGAGAAGAGGGGACACATGTTGATGTAGAGGAGACATGAAGAAGAGGGGACACATGTTGATGTAGGGGACACATGCTGATGTAGAAGAGACATGAAGAAGAGGGGACACATGCTGATGTAGGGAGACATGAGGAAGAGGGACACATGCTGATGTAGAGGGACACATGAGGAAGAGGGGACACATGCTGATGTAGAAGAGACATGAAGAAGAGGGGACACATGCTGATGTAGAGGAGACATGAGGAAGAGGAGACACATGCTGATGTAGAAGAGACATGAGGAAGAGGGGACACGTGTTGATGTAGAGGAGACATGAGGAAGAGGGGACACGTGCTGATGTAGGGGAGACATGAGGAAGAGGGGACACGTGCTGATGTAGAGGAGACATGAGGAAGAGGGGACACGTGCTGATGTAGGGGAGACATGAGGAAGAGGGGACACGTGTTGATGTAGAAGAGACATGAGGAAGAGGGGACACGTGTTGATGTAGAAGAGACATGAAGAAGAGGGGACACGTGTTGATGTAGAAGAGACATGAAGAAGAGGGGACACATGTTGATGTAGAAGAGACATGAAGAAGAGGGGACACGTGCTGATGTAGGGGACACATGAGGAAGAGGGGACACGTGCTGATGTAGTCGACACATGAGGAAGAGGGGACACGTGCTGATGTAGGGGACACATGAGGAAGAGAGGACACGTGCTGATGTAGAAGAGACATGAAGAAGAGGGGACACATGCTGATGTAGAGGAGACATGAGGAAGAGGGGACACATGTTGATGTAGAAGAGACATGAAGAAGAGGGGACACATGTTGATGTAGAAGAGACATGGAGAAGAGGGGACACATGTTGATGTAGAAGAGACATGAAGAAGAGGGGACACATGTTGATGTAGAAGAGACATGAAGAAGAGGGGACACATGTTGATGTAGGGGAGACAAGAGGAAGAGGGGACACATGCTGATGTAGGGGACACATGAGGAAGAGGGGACACATGCTGATGTAGAAGAGACATGAAGAAGAGGGGACACATGCTAATGTAGGGGAGACAAGAGGAAGAGGGGACACATGAGGAAGAGGGGACACATGCTGATGTAGAAGAGACAAGAGGAAGAGGGGACACATGTTGATGTAGGGGAGACAAGAGGAAGAGGGGACACATGCTGATGTAGGGGAGACATGAGGAAGAGGAGACACATGCTTATTTAGGGGACACATGAGGAAGAGGGGACACATGTTGATGTAGAAGAGACGTGAAGAAGAGGGGACACATGTCGATGTCGAAGAGACATGAAGAAGAGGGGACACATGTCGATGTAGGGGACACATGTTGATGTGGAAGAGACATGAAGAAGAGGGGACACATGTTGATGTAGAAGAGACATGAAGAAGAGGGGACACATGTTGATGTAGAAGAGACATGAAGAATAGGGGACACATGCTGATGTAGAAGAGACATGAAGAAGAGGGGACACATGCTGATGTAGAAGAGACATGAAGAAGAGGGGACACATGCTGATGTAGAAGAGACATGAAGAAGAGGGGACACATGCTGATGTAGAAGAGACATGAAGAAGAGGGGACACATGTTGATGTAGAGACATGAAGAAGAGGGGACACGTGCTGATGTAGTGGAGACATGAGGAAGAGGGGACACATGTTGATGTAGAGACATGAAGAAGAGGGGACACGTGTTGATGTAGAAGAGACATGAAGAAGAGGGGACACATGTTGATGTAGAAGAGACATGGAGAAGAGGGGACACGTGTTGATGTAGAAGAGACATGAAGAAGAGGGGACACGTGTTGATGTAGAAGAGACATGAAGAAGAGGGGACACGTGCTGATGTAGAGAGACGTGAAGAAGAGAGGACACATGCTGATAGAAATAGCATCACAGCGTTTGTGTGTACGGACGGAGAGATCGAAATACTTGTGCTATTGATATACAGGTGACCTTTAACCTGCTGTTCTGCCCCTGTCTCTCAGCCATGTCCCCGGTGCTGGCGGGCTTCCTGGGCGCGGGGGTCCTGGTTCTGCTGGTTACGGTCCTGGTTCTGCTGTGGTTGTTCTGTCAGCGGCGGCTCCTCTCCGGGCGCTACAAGCTGCACGGAGACCGCTACTGCGACACGGAGGACCCGCCCTACAAGTTCATCCACATGCTGAAGGGCATCAGCATTTACCCAGAATCCCTCAGCGGCAGCAAGAGGATCGTGCGCGGGGTCCGGCGCGTGGACCGGTGCGATGCCGCCCCCCCGGTGTGTGAAACACGTCTTTATTGATTCAGCACATTTGGAGCAACCAGTGTTATCTGGTCTTACCTTACCTTAACTTACCTGACCTTACCTTACCTTACCTTAACTTACCTGACCTAACCTTACCTTAACTACCTGACCTTACCTGACCTAACCTTACCTTAACTTAACTTACCTGACCTACCTTACCTTACCTTACCTGACCTTACCTGACCTGACCTGACCTGACCTTAACTTACCTGACCTTACCTTAACTTACCTGACCTGACCTGACCTGACCTTACCTTAACTTACCTGACCTTACCTTAACTTAACTTAACTTACCTGACCTGACCTTACCTTACCTGACCTGACCTGACCTGACCTTACCTTAACTTACCTGACCTTACCTTAACTTACCTGACCTGACCTTAACTTAACTTAACTTACCTGACCTGACCTGACCTGACCTGACCTTAACTTAACTTACCTGACCTTACCTGACCTGACCTGACCTGACCTTACCTTAACTTAAC
Source organism: Champsocephalus esox (assembly GCA_036324585.1). NCBI lineage: Eukaryota > Metazoa > Chordata > Actinopteri > Perciformes > Channichthyidae > Champsocephalus > Champsocephalus esox. The sequence continues at coordinate 192,659 of CM070490.1, forward strand.
TTACCTGACCTGACCTGACCTGACCTGACCTGACCTGACCTGACCTTAACTTACCTGACCTGACCTGACCTGACCTTAACTTACCTGACCTGACCTGACCTGACCTGACCTGACCTTAACTTACCTGACCTTAACTTACCTGACCTTACCTTAACTTAACTTACCTGACCTGACCTGACCTGACCTTAACTTACCTGACCTGACCTGACCTGACCTTAACTTACCTGACCTTAACTTACCTGACCTTACCTTAACTTAACTTACCTGACCTGACCTGACCTGACCTGACCTGACCTTAACTTACCTGACCTGACCTGACCTGACCTTAACTTACCTGACCTGACCTGACCTGACCTGACCTTAACTTACCTGACCTGACCTGACCTGACCTGACCTTAACTTACCTGACCTTAACTTACCTGACCTTACCTTAACTTACCTGACCTGACCTGACCTGACCTTAACTTACCTGACCTTACCTTAACTTACCTGACCTGACCTGACCTGACCTTAACTTACCTGACCTGACCTTAACTTACCTGACCTGACCTGACCTGACCTGACCTTAACTTACCTGACCTTACCTGACCTTAACTTAACTTACCTGACCTGACCTGACCTTACCTTAACTTACCTGACCTGACCTTAACTTACCTGACCTGACCTGACCTGACCTGACCTGACCTGACCTAACCTTACCTGACCTTAACTTACCTGACCTTACCTTAACTTACCTGACCTGACCTGACCTTAACTTAACTTACCTGACCTGACCTGACCTTACCTTAACTTACCTGACCTGACCTGACCTGACCTGACCTGACCTAACCTTACCTGACCTTAACTTACCTGACCTTACCTTAACTTACCTGACCTGACCTGACCTGACCTTAACTTACCTGACCTTACCTTAACTTACCTGACCTGACCTGACCTGACCTTAACTTACCTGACCTTACCTTAACTTACCTGACCTTACCTTAACTTACCTGACCTGACCTGACCTGACCTGACCTTAACTTACCTGACCTGACCTTAACTTACCTGACCTGACCTGACCTGACCTTAACTTACCTGACCTGACCTTAACTTACCTGACCTGACCTGACCTGACCTTAACTTAACTTACCTGACCTGACCTTAACTTACCTTACCTTACCTTACCTTACCTTAACTTACCTTACCTTACCTTACCTGACCTGACCTTAACTTACCTGACCTGACCTGACCTGACCTTAACTTACTTACCTGACCTGACCTGACCTGACCTTACCTTAACTTACCTTACCTTACCTTACCTTACCTTACCTTACCTTACCTGATCTTACCTTACCTGACCTTACCTGATCTTACCTTACCTGATCTTACCTTACCTGATCTTACCTGACCTTACCTTACCTTACCTGATCTGATCCGATCTTATGCTAATAGTAATTGTTGTCACTCTTCCCGTCTCAGAGGAGAAACACTGACCTGGTTCTGGTGGACGCGGAGAACAACATCCTGGACGTGCCGGGCCAGCTGCAGATGAGCCACCTGGTCCCTCCAGAGTTCTCCTGCCTGGAGAGCAGCTCCAGCTCCAGCAGCGCCTCCCCTGAGCCAAGCCTGGGGACCATCAGCCCCCCCCGAGCCTGGCCTGGGGACCATCAGCCCCCCCCGAGCCGGGCCTGGGGACGCTCAGCCTCACCGTCGACTACAACTTCCCCAAGAAGGCCCTGGTGGTGACGATTCTGGGGGCCCGGGGCCTCCCTGCCGTGGACGAGCAGGCGGGCAGCTCCGACCCGTACGTGAAGATGACCATCCTGCCGGAGAAGAAGCACCGCGTGAAGACCCGAGTTCTGAGGAAGACTCTGGACCCGCTGTTCGACGAGACCTTCACCTTCTACGGCGTGACCTTCAGCGCGCTGCCAGACCTCACGCTGCACTTCCTGGTGCTCAGCTTTGACCGCTTCGCCCGCGACGACGTCATCGGGGAGGCTGTGGTTCCGCTGAGGGGCGTGGACCCGAGCACCGGCCGGGTCCACCTGAGCCAGAACATCAGCAAGAGGAACATGCAGGTGGGTCAGAGCCTCCACAGGAGCACAGGGTCCACATGTGGGTCAGAACCACAACAAACAGGGTCCACATGTGGGTCAGGAGCACAACACACAGGGTCCAGATGTGGGTCAGAACCACAGGGTCCACAGTTATGCAAGTTGATGGAGACATGGAGCAGAGAGAAGGTAGTGGAGGCTTTAGCAGTGTGAGAAAAAGTTTTGCGAATGAATTTATCAATAATTTGTCAATAAATCAGGGCGAAAACCGTCAAGTGAATTGAAAGATCTACTTGTCCGATATTGTAAATAACACGTCCCGGACGGTGGGACGCGTACTTTTTCGCACACTGCTTTAGGTGGGCGGTAGATGAGGGCAGCCTGGAGCGGAGCAGACCCGGCCAGTTTGAAGACAACACACTCCAATGAGGTGGTAGTAGGTACTGGGAGTTCTTTAACCAGGATGCCAGCTCGGTGGATAACAGCCAGTCCACCGCCACGACCCAGGGAGCGGGGCTTCTGGATGTACAGATAGCCTGGGGGCGTGGCTTGATTGAGTGTCACAAAGTCCTGCTGATGTTGCCATGTCTCTGTTAAGCATAGGATGTCAATGCTAACCCAGGGGACCTCAGGTCGATAGAGCGAACTTGGGGTTTGGTCGGATGACGTCGTTTGTTGTGATGACGACATCGCAGTGCGACAGAAAAACTTGCATGGGGATGCCCGGTGTGTGTAGCGGGGACGACGCAGAAGTCCGAGAGGTTTGATAACTGCGAGGCAGTCAGGGATAGTGTGGCAGAAAAGGTTTAGAAGTTCCAGCGGGGAGGATTGGAGGAGCACCATGAGAAGAACAGAGACAGCTAGCAGCTAGCACGTTAGCCTGGTCGAAACCGGTTGGTTCTCACTGTTGTTAGGAATTCAATAGATTGACAGCAGGGAGTGGTAGAAACGAGAAATAAGCGTCAGCATGAAGAGCTGCGAAAGACATGCCAGCCTCCCATGTGGGTCAGAACCACAGGATCCACATGTGGGTCAGAACCACAACATACAGGATCCCCATGTTGGTCAGAACCACAACATACAGGATCCACATGTGGGTCAGAACCACAGGATCCACATGTGGGTCAGAACCATAGGACCCACATGTGGGTCAGAACCACAGCATACAGGATCCCCATGTGGGTCAGAACCATAGGACCCACATGTGGGTCAGAACCACAGCATACAGGATCCCCATGTGGGTCAGAACCATAGGACCCACATGTGGGTCAGAACCACAGCATACAGGATCCCCATGTGGGTCAGAACCATAGGACCCACATGTGGGTCAGAACCACAGCATACAGGATCCCCATGTGGGTCAGAACCACAGGATCCACATGTGGGTCAGAACCACGGGATCCACATGTGGGTCAGAACCATAGGATCCACATGTGGGTCAGAACCACAACAAACAGGATCCACATGTGGGTCAGAACCACAGGATCCACATGTGGGTCAGAACCACAACATACAGGATCCACATGTGGGTCAGAACCACAGGATCCACATGTGGGTCAGAACATGCAACACAAAGACACTGAAGTTCCAAAATAAAAAAATCAACAACAAATGTGGAAATAACCTGATGAAGAACAAACCGCTCATCGCTAAAAACTATGTGTGTGTGTGTGTGTGTGTGTGTGTGTGTTCTCAGTGTGAGAGTCGTGGGGAGCTGCTGGCGTCCCTCTCCTATCAGCCCGTGTCTCACCGCCTCAGCGTCGTGGTTCTGAAAGCTCGACACCTGCCAAAGATGGACATCACCGGCCTGTCAGCAAGTGAGAACAACCCCTCAGTCTCTGTCCTTTGCACCCTGCGTTGATTCACTGAGTCTTAGTCCACACCGGTTGATTCACTTGGTCTTAGTCCACACCAGCTGATTCACTTAGTCTTAGTCCACACCAGCTGATTCTCTTAGTCTTAGTCCACAGCAGCTGATTCACTTAGTCTTAGTCCACACCGGCTGATTCACTTAGTCTTAGTCCACACCGGCTGATTCACTTAGTCTTAGTCCAGACCGGCTGATTCTCTTAGTCTTAGTCCACACCGGCTGATTCACTTAGTCTTAGTCCACACCAGCTGATTCACTTAGTCTTAGTCCACACCAGCTGATTCTCTTAGTCTTAGTCCACAGCAGCTGATTCTCTTAGTCTTAGTCCACACCAGCTGATTCTCTTAGTCTTAGTCCACAGCAGCTGATTCACTTAGTCTTAGTCCACACCAGCTGATTCACTTAGTCTTAGTCCAGACCGGCTGATTCACTGAGTCTTAGTCCACACCGGCTGATTCACTTAGTCTTAGTCCACACCGGCTGATTCACTTAGTCTTAGTCCACACCGGCTGATTCACTTAGTCTTAGTCCACAGCAGGTGATTCACTGAGTCTTAGTCCACACCGGCTGATTCACTTAGTCTTAGTCCACACCGGCTGATTCACTTAGTCTTAGTCCACACCAGCTGATTCACTTGGTCTTAGTCCACAGCAGGTGATTCACTGAGTCTTAGTCCACACCAGCTGATTCACTTAGTCTTAGTCCACACCAGCTGATTCACTTAGTCTTAGTCCACACCGGCTGATTCACTTAGTCTTAGTCCACAGCAGCTGATTCACTTAGTCTTAGTCCAGACCGGCTGATTCACTTAGTCTTAGTCCACACCGGCTGATTCACTTAGTCTTAGTCCACACCGGCTGATTCACTTAGTCTTAGTCCACACCGGCTGATTCACTAAGTCTTAGTCCACACCAGCTGATTCACTGAGTCTTAGTCCACACCGGCTGATTCACTTAGTCTTAGTCCACACCGGCTGATTCACTGAGTCTTAGTCCACACCGGCTGATTCACTTAGTCTTAGTCCACACCGGCTGATTCACTTAGTCTTAGTCCACACCGGCTGATTCACTTAGTCTTAGTCCACACCGGCTGATTCACTTAGTCTTAGTCCACACCGGCTGATTCACTGAGTCTTAGTCCACACCGGTTGATTCACTGAGTCTTAGTCCACACCGGCTGATTCACTTAGTCTTAGTCCACACCGGCTGATTCACTTAGTCTTAGTCCACACCAGCTGATTCACTTAGTCTTAGTCCACACCGGCTGATTCACTTAGTCTTAGTCCACACCAGCTGATTCACTTAGTCTTAGTCCACACCAGCTGATTCACTTAGTCTTAGTCCACACCGGCTGATTCACTTAGCGGACTGTTCGGCGTGAAGTCGCGAACGCACCCTTACTCTCTCTGCCGGGCCTGAACTTTTTCGTCTTGTTTTCTTTGCACTGTTGCTGAGTTTATGTAAGGCGTCTTTGAGCGCGAGGAAAAGCGCTATACAAATCCAGTGTATTATTATTATTTTAAGGCTACTCAACATCTCTTGGTTCACAGTTGTGCCTACGAGACTCTGTCACGTTGTTTTTCAACCCAGTCTCACGGCATGTCGTGTTATAGTCACGAAATGTCATCTTTTGATTCGTGTTCACCAACAAGATTTCCCCTTTTCTTCGTGTCACAGAACGATTTGAAAAGCCATGTATTTCTATTGGTGGTGTGTTTCGTGCGTGCGTCTTTCTGTCCGGTCGGGTCGTGGAAGACCGGAAGCTGTGTGGTTCATAAAAACATGTTCTTACTCAATATCGAGCCACGATTATTGCTTGTATTTTAAATCCTATAATGTCGGACTCTTTTTTGTCGTCTGTGAGGAAAGTACATGGGGCTCAGAGCCTCAGGATACTGACATCTGTATTTTTTACATATTTTTTTCCTTCTAATTTGTTATTCTTTTCTAACACACTGTTATTTACTCACCAGTAACACACAATCATCCTTGCTTTTATGTATTTGTTTGATTGGTGAACACGAATCAATAGATTACATGTCGCGACTATAACACGAAATGCCGTGAGACTGGGTTTGTGTTTTTGTACTCATGATCCCTGATTGTCCCCCTCCCCTCAGACCCGTACGTGAAGGTGAACGTTTTCTACGGACGTAAACGCATCGCCAAGAAAAAGACGCACGTGAAGAAGTGCACGCTGAACCCCGTCTTCAACGAGTCCTTCATCTACGACATCCCGCCCGAGCTGCTGCCCGAGGTCTCCGTGGAGTTCCTGGTGGTGGACTTCGACCGGACCACCAAGAACGAGGTCCTGGGGCGACTGCTGCTGGGCCTCAACAGCCCGGAAACATCCGGAGCCAAGCACTGGGCCGAGGTCTGCCAGAACCCCCGCCGGCAGATCTCCAAGTGGCACAACCTGAGCGAATACTGAGCGAGCAGAGACTCAGTGAACACACACACACACACACACACACACACACAATAAAATACAACGGCTTTATTGGCATGACCACATTTTAAACATAGTATCGCCAAAGCATTCCTCACAATGCGTTACAACAGAACAAAACAAAAAGAAAGACTAAATGTCAACAATACATGTGGCATAACACAAACACACACACACACACACACACACACACTGTTCACACCTGGTGTATAGCACGCGTCCTCAGCTCTAAATACTCAAAACTCCGGCTTTGTCCACGACGTGTGAACATTTAGAAAAATATGAGTCGGGACTAGTGATGCGTTCAGGGACAACAAAGCTGTGTAGAAAATCTGCAGGAGAGCTAGCTGCCGTTATCTGTTAGCTGCCGTTAGCCGCTAGCTGCTAGCTGCTGTTAGCCATTAGCTGCTAGCTGCTGTTAGCCATTAGCTGCTAGCTGCTGTTAGCCATTAGCTGCTAGCTGTTAGCAGCCGGTGAACGGAGGTACGATAGAGGTGCAGTTTGATGAGTTCAGGCTCTATTCTTGAATACATTCTCAGCATCATACATTAGATATTAGAGACACGGAGACCTGCTTAGCCTCCTGACAGGAAACCAGCATGCTAACGTAAGTAAACAAGTATGCTAACAGTGATAAAGGTACATAGGATTTATCGTTCTGTTTTTTTTACCGTGGCCTTGAACTGGGATTGACTTCTTAATCTCTGGCAGCGTGGCCTCCCTTTATCCCTATAAATATATAAATATATTGTAAAATAAGTTCTGAAGATGCTAATGCTTCCCCTGTAGCTGTGTGTGTTTGTGTGTGTGTGTGTCCTGTTGCTAACTCCGCTATCTTTAACAACACAACATTTAGTTTAGCAAGAAGGTGGGTCTGAGGAGCTAATGCTAACGTGCTGTTGTTAATACCAGGTGTGAACACCCCCCCAACACACACACACACACACACACACACACACACTCCCACCCCCAACACACACACACGCACACACACACACACACACACACACGCGCGCGCGTACACACACACACATCCCCCCCAACACACACACACACACACGTGCGTACACACACACACACACATCCCCCCCCAACACACACACACACACACACACACACCCCCCAACACACACACACGCACGCACGCGTACCCCACACACACACACCCCCAACACACACACACACCCCAACACACACACACACTCACACAACACACACCCCCCAACACACACACACACACGCGCGTACACACACACACACATCCCCCCATACACACACACACACACACACACACACACACACACACACACCAGCTCAGAAACGTTGCGTTCGTTTGAAGGTGAAGGAGAACGCCGAGTCTCCCTGTGTGTCCACGAGGAGGCGGAAAGGGATGCTTCAAGTATCATTCAAGAAACATAATAATAATAACAAAAGAACATCGTGCTGTCGTGGTCACGCGGTGCATCGCACGTCAAACTAAAAACAGACTGAGTGAAGAAACGCCGCGGACAGGAACCAGAATCTGCCCAGAGGACCGGAAGCTGCATCTCCTGCGGGGTGTGACCGCGTGTTCGAGACCCGGACACCTGGACCCGTCCTCACCGCGTCATCATCCCAACACCACGACGCAGAGGACTGGACTCGGTCAGAGGTCAGAGGTCACGCGCCGGCCGAACACACGCACCCCGCTGTGACCCTGAAGCTGAAGATATGGAGAGTCAGGGGTGGAGGCTGATGTGAGGCTGCAGCAGTACACATGCTGTACTCAAGTACTGACTCAACTTCTTTACTCGAGTAGAAGTACACGAGTGCACTCAAGTAAAAAGAAGCCATAGCTATGTTTTATATTCTTCGAACACGAAATAACTTCTATTTCACATTTTGATTCTGTCTTTGTGTTACATTTACTTAAGTACAAGTTAGAGGTACTTTACATGTCATGCTACTGTGTACTTCTACTCCACTACAGTTCAGAGGTAAATGGTGTACTTTTACTCCAATACATGTATTAATACATTTAGTTACTTCACAGATGAATGATGTGAAATCTAACCAACTCTAAAATATAACATCTGAGTACTTCTACTTTTACTCAAGTACAATATCTGAGTACTTTTACTCAAGTACAATATCTGAGTACTTTTACTCAAGTACAATATCTGAGTACTTCTACTTTTACTCAAGTACAAGTTCTGAGTACTTCTGCTTTTACTCAAGTACAAGTTCTGAGTACTTTTACTCAAGTACAATATCTGAGTACTTTTACTCAAGTGCAAGTTCTGAGTACTTCTACTTTTACTCAAGTACAAGTTCTGAGTACTTCTACTTTTACTCAAGTACAAGATCTGAGTACTTCTACTTTTACTCAAGTGCAAGGTCTGAGTACTTCTACTTTCACTCAAGTGCAAGTTCTGAGTACTTCTACTCTTACTCAAGTACAAGATCTGAGTACTTCTACTTTTACTCAAGTACAAGATCTGAGTACTTCTACTTTTACTCAAGTACACGATCTGAGTACTTCTACTTTTACTCAAGTACAAGATCTGAGTACTTCTACTTTCACTCAAGTACAAGATCTGAGTACTTCTACTTTCACTCAAGTACACGATCTGAGTACTTCTACTTTTACTCAAGTACACGATCTGAGTACTTCTACTTTTACAGGACGGGTATTTGTGGTAAAAATGTAAGGAGTAAAAGTAAAAAGTTGTGATTCAAACTGAAAGGTGGAGGAAAGTACTGATACCAGGGAAATATCCTACAGTATGTAGTAAGTACAGTAACAAAGTATTTGTACTTATATCTGTTTGTGTATACTGGCTGCAGCTGAATCCTTCTCTGAGGTCTGTTATTGAGGGGCAGATGTCTCGGTAGTCGATGCCATAAACTCCAGGTTAACGTGTTGGACTGGTTTTGGTGCCGGGCAGAATACGGCTCGGTGCAGACGGAGGGACTCGGATCAGAGTCGGATCAGAGTCGGTACAGACGGAGGGACTCGGATCAGAGTCGGATCAGAGTCGGTACAGACGGAGGGACTCGGATCAGAGTCGGATCAGAGTCGGTACAGACGGAGGGACTCGGATCGGAGTCGGATCAGAGTCGGTACAGACGGAGGGACTCGGATCAGAGTCGGATCAGAGTCGGTACAGACGGAGGGACTCGGATCGGAGTCGGATCAGAGTCGGTACAGACGGAGGGACTCGGATCAGAGTCGGTACAGACGGAGGGACTCGGATCAGAGTCGGTACAGACGGAGGGACTCGGATCGGACTCGGATCAGACTCGGATCGGACTCTGATCGGACTCGGATCGGACTCGGATCGGACTCGGATCGGACTCTGATCGGACTCGGATCGGACTCTGATCAGACTCGGATCGGACTCGGATCAGACTCGGATCGGACTCGGATCGGACTCGGATCGGACTCGGATCGGACTCGGATCGGACTCTGATCAGACTCGGATCGGACTCTGATCAGACGGAGAGACTCTGATCAGACGGAGAGACTCGGATCGGACTCGGATCGGACTCTGATCAGACTCGGATCGGACTCTGATCAGACGGAGAGACTCTGATCAGACGGAGAGACTCGGATCAGACTCGGATCGGACTCGGATCGGACTCGGATCGGACTCTGATCAGACGGAGAGACTCTGATCAGACGGAGAGACTCTGATCAGACGGAGAGACTCGGATCGGACTCGGATCGGACTCAGGTGGATTCAGAACACACACTCCTCTCCTGAGGTCTGCCACAGCCTCACATCAGTCCTCACTCTCACACGGTTCCTCCTGCTTTGTGCATTGCGTGGTGCCACTCTGATATAGTCATGATTACAGCCTACATTCTTCCTGTGGAAATGTTCCCGTTGTTCTGCAGCTTCCTGTCGTCTCACCACCACTTCCTGTCGTCTCACCACCACTTCCTGTCGTCTCACCACCACTTCCTGTCGTCTCACCACCACTTCCTCTGCTCTCAGTGTTTCGTAACGCAGAGGTCCGATCTGGTTTCTCTCCAGTTATAACTTCCTCCTCTTTGAATCACGAAGAAGGCCCGCGCCATTATCAAGGAACGCCCACGGACATGATGCCCTTCACCTGATCTTTTGATCAAAACAATGTCAAATATTAAATAGTTGCCCGCTGATGTAATAAACACCGGTACAAAGTATAGAAGTGTACTGTGGGTGGTGTCCACGGGGCGGCGGATGGATACCAGGGCTGTGGGTGGTGTCCACGGGGCGGATGGATACCAGGGCTGTGGGTGGTGTCCACGAGGTGGCGGATGGATACCAGGGCTGTGGGTGGTGTCCACGGGGCGGCGGATGGATACCAGGGCTGTGGGTGGTGTCCACGAGGCGGCGGATGGATACCAGGGCTGTGGGTGGTGTCCACGGGGCGGCGGATGGATACCAGGGCTGTGGGTGGTGTCCACGGGGCGGATGGATACCAGGGCTGTGGGTGGTGTCCACGGGGCGGATGGATACCAGGGCTGTGGGTGGTGTCCACGAGGCGGCGGATGGATACCAGGGCTGTGGGTGGTGTCCACGGGGCGGATGGATACCAGGGCTGTGGGTGGTGTCCACGGGGCGGATGGATACCAGGGCTGTGGGTGGTGTCCACGGGGCGGATGGATACCAGGGCTGTGGGTGGTGTCCACGGGGCGGATGGATACCAGGGCTGTGGGTGGTGTCCACGGGGCGGATGGATACCAGGGCTGTGGGTGGTGTCCACGGGGCGGATGGATACCAGGGCTGTGGGTGGTGTCCACGGGGCGGATGGATACCAGGGCTGTGGGTGGTGTCCA
>CM070490.1:213816-228816 GCA_036324585.1 Champsocephalus esox
CTTTAGCTTAGCGGTGGCGACGTGAAGTCATGTGACCGTGCTGTAGTTCCTTTATAGCCCAACATTAGCCTCCTTTAGCTTAGCGGTGGTGACGTGAAGTCATGTGACCGTGCTGTAGTTCCTTTATAGCCCAACATTAGCCTCCTTTAGCTTAGCCGTGGTGACGTGAAGTCATGTGACCGTGCTGTAGTTCCTTTATAGCCCAACATTAGCCACCTTTAGCTTAGCGGTGGTGACGTGAAGTCATGTGACCGTGCTGTAGTTCCTTTATAGCCCAACATTAGCCTCCTTTAGCTTAGCGGTGGTGACGTGAAGTCATGTGACCGTGCTGTAGTTCCTTCATAGCCCAACATTAGCCACCTTTAGCTTAGCGGTGGTGACGTGAAGTCATGTGACCGTGCTGTAGTTCCTTTATAGCCCAACATTAGCCTCCTTTAGCTTAGCGGTGGTGACGTGAAGTCATGTGACCGTGCTGTAGTTCCTTTATAGCCCAACATTAGCCTCCTTTAGCTTAGCGGTGGTGACGTGAAGTCATGTGACCGTGCTGTAGTTCCTTTATAGCCCAACATTAGCCTCCTTTAGCTTAGCGGTGGTGACGTGAAGTCATGTGACCGTGCTGTAGTTCCTTTATAGCCCAACATTAGCCTCCTTTAGCTTAGCGGTGGTGACGTGAAGTCATGTGACCGTGCTGTAGTTCCTTTATAGCCCAACATTAGCCTCCTTTAGCTTAGCGGTGGTGACGTGAAGTCATGTGACCGTGCTGTAGTTCCTTTATAGCCCAACATTAGCCTCCTTTAGCTTAGCGGTGGTGACGTGAAGTCATGTGACCGTGCTGTAGTTCCTTTATAGCCCAACATTAGCCTCCTTTAGCTTAGCGGTGGTGACGTGAAGTCATGTGACCGTGCTGTAGTTCCTTTATAGCCCAACATTAGCCTCCTTTAGCTTAGCGGTGGTGACGTGAAGTCATGTGACCGTGCTGTAGTTCCTTTATAGCCCAACATTAGCCTCCTTTAGCTTAGCGGTGGTGACGTGAAGTCATGTGACCGTGCTGTAGTTCACCAATAATGACGAAGTGGTTCTCCTCTCCTGCAGGTGGGTCTGGGTTTAGTTCTGGATCTGAGTGGAGAGCTGCTGCTGGTCCTACAGCGCCTCCTGGTGGCTCTGGTTTACCGGACGGAGAACGTCCGAGAGCGGATGATCAGCGAGGTCAAAGGTCGGGCCGCCATGCTGGCCGAGCTGCGTCCGGTCCGTCAGATCTCAGAGCTGCCGGTCCAGATCCAGCAGCTCCTGGGAGACCTGCAGGAGTTAACCAAGATCCTGCTGCAGCTCGTCATCAACGCCACGCCGCTCTACACCATGGTGATCACTGACACCCAGGAGTCACCTGACACCCAGGAGTCACCTGACACCCAGGAAGTCACCTGACACCCAGGAAGTCACCTGACACCCAGGAAGTCCCCTGACACTCCGGCCGAAGCTCCAAAGCTCTCTCTGAGTCTCTCCGAGTCTCCAGTGATCCAGAAGTTTCCGTCACAGCGCTGAGCTCATGCGTCTCTTTAAGTCTCTTTAAGTGTACATCTTGTGTGTTCTCAGCTCCAGCAGCCGTCCGCTCAGGAGGTCGAGGACTTCCTGAGCCAGGAGGACTTTTCGGGCGACGTTCCGTCTGGCCCTAACTCTGCGGACAGTCTCTTCCTGAAGGCGATGGACGGACGTCCTCGCCGCCGCCAGAGTCTTTACTCCGAGCTCGCGCCAGCGTCCGGCGCCGGTCCAGCCTGATGGACCTGCCGCCGCCCAGTGTCCGGCGCCGGTCCAGCCTGATGGACCTGCCGCCGCCGGAGCTCGATGTCCAGCCGCCGCCGATCCCTTCCGACGGCGGGAAACTGCGGCGCCCGTCGGCAACCGAGCTGCTGCTGGCGCCGCTCAAACAGTTTGTGGCTCAGAGCCAGAAGGCCTTCGAGTACCTGAGCCCCAACGCCCCCGAGGACCCGGAGCCCGGCGACTCCACCGACGACGGCATGGCGTCGGTGGAGTCGCTCGGAGACTGCTAAACGCCAAGCTGAGGTCTCAGATCCACAATAAAGAACCACCGCCCCCGCCCCCCCTCGACCAATCACAGCCCTCCGTCTCCACCCCTGATGGCGATCCCTTCCTGCCTCGGCTGGTGCTCGTTTCGCTCGTTCACGTTCAGAAACGGAGCGATCGCAAAGTTAGTTTGAAAGGTCGTAAATCTGAGTTTTAATTTCCCTTGAGCAGAACAGAAGACACTCTGACGATGCTTAAGCTGTCCTTTAGGATTCAGCTCCAATACTTCTCGTTGAGGTACATGTATTCACCCATTGGCTGATTAGCTATTGTAGCTTCAATTTGGATGAAATCTGAAATACAGGCTGAGTTTTGTCAGATAACAAATATAAATTAAAAAATGTAATTATTATGAGGTCTGCCGTTTCTCTGTACTCCAACGTGTTTAAATAAAGTTTCTCTGTACTCCAACATGTTTAAATAAAGTTTCTCTGTTCTCCAACGTGTTTAAATAAAGTTTCTCTGTCCTCCAACGTGTTTAAATAAAGTTTCTCTGTTCTCCAACGTGTTTAAATAAAGTTTCTCTGTCCTCCAACGTGTTTAAATAAAGTTTCTCTGTCCTCCAACGTGTTTAAATAAAGTTTCTCTGTTCTCCAACGTGTTTAAATAAAGTTTCTCTGTTCTCCAACATGTTTAAATAAAGTTTCTCTGTCCTCCAACGTGTTTAAATAAAGTTTCTCTGTTCTCCAACATGTTTAAATAAAGTTTCTCTGTTCTCCAACGTGTTTAAATAAAGTTTCTCTGTTCTCCAACATGTTTAAATAAAGTTTCTCTGTTCTCCAACATGTTTAAATAAAGTTTCTCTGTCCTCCAACGTGTTTAAATAAAGATTCTCTGTTCTCCAACATGTTTAAATAAAGTTTCTCTGTTCTCCAACGTGTTTAAATAAAGTTTCTCTGTTCTCCAACATGTTTAAATAAAGTTTCTCTGTCCTCCAACGTGTTTAAATAAAGTTTCTCTGTTCTCCAACGTGTTTAAATAAAGATTTCACAGAGATATAACCCTCTCTGTAAAATCCTAAATCGTAGGATAGTTAAAACGCTTTATGATTCGATTTCTAGCGAGAAGTATACATTGTACTTTTAGAATCCACGTCCAGTCGATATGTAGGATCTATAGTTTGATAGATATTACGAAGATGATTTGAGGTCAGGAGAACGTGTATATGCGGCAAGCTTCCATGTAAAGTTACGGGTTGGAAACAGTATTTCCGGTCTCGACGTCTTCATAATAAAACCAATATCTGCACGACTCATCCACTAAAACACATCAGTTTATCCCAGTTCATTATACGACATTAATTGGTTTAAATTGTGTACAATGCTTTTGTGTTTTTCCCATAGGTTTTTCTCTTTCGATTCTGAGAGACACATTTCTTTTTTCAGAGGTTTTGATGGGCTAAAATCACGCCGCAATGCACGCTGGGATATCGTGTTTATGTGATATGAAATCGGAAAACATTAAAATAATAATAACACTTTATTCCGAGTGCTCTTGCTTTTCTCTTTGGAAGTCATCACATAACGGCATTGCAATACACGGTTCGGCTGCATTACATATTACATACCTGCCCTAGATATGTATTTATAGAGCCCTGATCAGAAGACCTTTGGACAAACTGGAAGAGATGCCGCCAACACTGAATACGTGACGTGGACCATAAATATATCGGCCATTAAACAACATCTTCCATTTCTTTTCACACAATACGTCTCCTTGCAGTATCAACACTAATTCGGCTGACTTTTATACTTGATCCAATTAGTAGATAGTCTGTGTTTACACCATAACGGTGCACAGCTGATGGAAAGGGACTTTTACTGATGTTCTGAACTACCTTTCCAACTCCTCATGCAGTTGACTGTTACAGGTCTATACAGGTTCATGGTACAATGCATAAGCTTCACATCGAGAGACTGAAACTGCATTTTCCTTTACCGTTCTGTTTTAAACTCACAATAAAGTGAATAGTCATATTATTATGTTGTATTAACTAGACCACTGGTCTAAACCGCACCTCCTAGTGGTTAAAGCACGTTATTGAATTTAGCTGTTGAATAAGTTATATTTGATGAACACATTTAAATATTAAGAGTAGCCTACATACACAATAGGGGTCAATGATAGAAATATAGAATATCAAGAAGATACTGTAGTGATCTCTACAATACAGCAGTTTAGTGCAGGACGTCCACCTAACCCTAAATGTGCAAAGCAGACTGATAAGGGGATACTAAGTATAAATATACTATTTCTGAAATACTTAAAGTGGTATTTCAGTGTGCTTATTAAAAGTGTACTTGAAACTAAGTGTATTGAGAATTGCAAGTAAGTACACTTTCGCTATCCGTACTACATCGCAAATACTTATAGTCGTCATTAAGTATACTTATCAAAAGTACAATTCTTTTTTTACTATTTTGTAATACACTATTAGCGTGCTTTAATAACAAGTACTTAAATACACTTCATTAGAAATGTATTTAAGTACTCTTATAAAAAGCGCACTTTAATATACGTTTTTCTTAATTTGTACTTCATTGTACTTTTAAAAAGTATAGTAACTTGCAAATACTTACGGTGGTACGTTAGTTTACTTTTGGATATTATCAGAACTGTTATGGTTCCGTTTAGTTGTATTTTTGCTGTGTGCGATGTCCTGTCCCCCCCCTCTCCTCTCGGTGTTCCTCTGCGGGGCTGTGTGACAGGGAGCTGGCTGTCCCCCCCCTCTCCTCTCGGTGTTCCTCTGCAGGGCTGTGTGACAGGGAGCTGGCTGTCCCCCCCCTCTCCTCTCGGTGTTCCTCTGCAGGGCTGTGTGACAGGGAGCTGGCTGTCCCCCCCCTCTCCTCTCGGTGTTCCTCTGCAGGGCGGTGTGACAGGGAGCTGGCTGTCCCCCCCCTCTCCTCTCGGTGTTCCTCTGCGGGGCTGTGTGACAGGGAGCTGGCTGTCCCCCCCCTCTCCTCTCGGTGTTCCTCTGCAGGGCGGTGTGACAGGGAGCTGGCTGTCCCCCCACTCTCCTCTCGGTGTTCCTCTGCAGGGCGGTGTGACAGGGAGCTGGCTGTCCCCCCCCTCTCCTCTCGGTGTTCCTCTGCAGGGCTGTGTGACAGGGAGCTGGCTGTCCCCCCCACTCTCCTCTCGGTGTTCCTCTGCAGGGCGGTGTGACAGGGAGCTGGCTGTCCCCCCCCCTCTCCTCTCGGTGTTCCTCTGCGGGGCTGTGTGACAGGGAGCTGGCTGTCCCCCCCCTCTCCTCTCGGTGTTCCTCTGCAGGGCGGTGTGACAGGGAGCTGGCTGTCCCCCCCCTCTCCTCTCGGTGTTCCTCTGCAGGGCTGTGTGACAGGGAGCTGGCTGTCCCCCCCCTCTCCTCTCGGTGTTCCTCTGCAGGGCGGTGTGACAGGGAGCTGGCTGTCCCCCCCCTCTCCTCTCGGTGTTCCTCTGCAGGGCTGTGTGACAGGGAGCTGGCTGTCCCCCCCCTCTCCTCTCGGTGTTCCTCTGCAGGGCGGTGTGACAGGGAGCTGGCTGTCCCCCCCCTCTCCTCTCGGTGTTCCTCTGCAGGGCGGTGTGACAGGGAGCTGGCTGTCCCCCCCCTCTCCTCTCTGTGTTCCTCTGCGGGGCTGTGTGACAGGGAGCTGGCTGTCCCCCCCCCTCTCCTCTCTGTGTTCCTCTGCAGGGCGGTGTGACAGGGAGCTGGCTGTCTCCCCCCTCTCCTCTCTGTGTTCCTCTGCGGGGCTGTGTGACAGGGAGCTGGCTGTCCCCCCCCTCTCCTCTCTGTGTTCCTCTGCAGGGCGGTGTGACAGGGAGCTGGCTGTCCCCCCCCCTCTCCTCTCGGTGTTCCTCTGCAGGGCTGTGTGACAGGGAGCTGGCTGTCCCCCCCCTCTCCTCTCTGTGTTCCTCTGCAGGGCGGTGTGACAGGGAGCTGGCTGTCCCCCCCCTCTCCTCTCGGTGTTCCTCTGCAGGGCTGTGTGACAGGGAGCTGGCTGTCCCCCCCCTCTCCTCTCTGTGTTCCTCTGCAGGGCTGTGTGACAGGGAGGTGGCTCCTCCCAGTAGCACCTGTTTCCACTCACCTCTTCGCCTGCAGAGACAAAGGCCCTGGTCCTCCTGCCACTTCCTGCCAGATCACTCCTCTGTGTCGACCCCCGGTGCGTCTCCTCGTTGTTTGGATTTATTGTTATTGCAGTATCTTAGCAGTCACATCATGTCTTTGTGATTCTGTTGTCACCCGTCTGTATTCAGGTGCAGCTCAGCTGACGTTGGACTGACGGCAAAGGGAGAGGGACGTCAGTGAGAGTGAAAACACACGGTACGTTTCAAATAGGTCAGCAATGTCCCGTCCTCTCGGTTGCTCGATGTATCGAACCCTTTCTCCCGTCTCCCTCTCTCAGCACCAGAACCCCAGGGGGTTCAATGGAGCCTGCAGACCTGCATGAGACCCTCACCCTGAGTCTGAGTCTCAGCTCCCAGAGCTCTGCAAGCCTCTCCCGGTTCCCTATTTTGATTACACAGACGTTAAGCTTCCCGATGGTGTGGTCTTCGTTTAGTGAACAATGTGATTACCTCACATATCTTGTTGTTGTTGTTGTCTTTTGTGATCGTTAAATTGCTCCTGCTGACTTGAGCCAGCCATTCTTTACTCCTCGTGTGTGCGTGCGTGCGTGCGTGTGTGTGTGTACGTGTGTGTGTGTGTGTGTGTGTGTGTGAGTCAAGCCGATTTCTAATAATAAACGCAAATATTATTCGCTTCGATGTTTTTTCAGGACATTTTAAAATTAGAGATTAAGTTGCGCTTAATGATGTGTACGCGCTTTGACTGGTGTACACTTTGGTTAAATATCAATAACTGGGAACCTCACATTCGTACTCCTGTCCCTGAGCGCTCGGAGCGTCCCCGGCAGCGCAGCAATCTGAACGCGACACCTCCCTCCCCATCGAACCCTCGGGAGCGATGCTCCTGACTACCGTTCAGGGTTAAGAAGATAATATTTGGTTTTAAACTATTCAAAGCAATAAACAACAGCAACAGGCTCCGTAACCAAGGCAACGTCAGCCTGACGCGTGAACAGGTGAGATGTTCACACCATGTATATTTTCTGCCGTTTTATTTCTATTTAGATTTTCCGATGTTTAATTCTAGTCTCTTCGCCTTGTATTCGCTGCAGAGCCGACACTTCCCACGTGAGTATCAAGTTCCTCTTATTGCGTCTTGATCCTCAAAGGTTAGCACATTTCACTTTCAAATATTGATGTAACGACATACACATCGACATGACGTTATTCACGACGTATTCCCAAACATCGTAGTTCTATCTCCGGTAGTCATGCATTCAAACGTCCCGCCACGAACCTCCGGGGAGCGATCGAGTCTCCCTGTTATCCAGGCTAACGACCTGTATCCAGGCTAACGACCTGTATCCAGGCTAACGACCTGTATCCAGGCTAACGACCTGTATCCAGGCTAACGATCTGTATCCAGGCTAACGACTAACGACCTGTATCCAGGCTAACGACCTGTATCCAGGCTAACGACCTGTATCCAGGCTAACGACTAACGATCTGTATCCAGGCTAACGATCTGTATCCAGGCTAACGACCTGTATCCAGGCTAACGATCTGTATCCAGGCTAACGATCTGTATCCAGGCTAACGATCTGTATCCAGGCTAATGATCTGTATCCAGCCTAACGACCTGTATCCAGGCTAACGACTAACAACCTGTATCCAGGCTAATGATCTGTATCCAGGCTAACGATCTGTATCCAGGCTAACGACTAACGACCTGTATCCAGGCTAACGACCTGTATCCAGGCTAACGACTAACGATCTGTATCCAGGCTAACGATCTGTATCCAGGCTAACGACCTGTATCCAGGCTAACGACCTGTATCCAGGCTAACGACCTGTATCCAGGCTAACGATCTGTATCCAGGCTAACGACCTGTATCCAGGCTAACGACCTGTATCCAGGCTAACGATCTGTATCCAGGCTAACGATCTGTATCCAGGCTAACGACCTGTATCCAGGCTAACGACTAACGACCTGTATCCAGGCTAACGACCTGTATCCAGGCTAACGACCTGTATCCAGGCTAACGACTACGATCTGTATCCAGGCTAACGATCTGTATCCAGGCTAACGACCTGTATCCAGGCTAACGACCTGTATCCAGGCTAACGACCTGTATCCAGGCTAACGATCTGTATCCAGGCTAAGATCTGTATCCAGCTAACGACCTGTATCCAGGCTAACGACTACCCTGTATCCAGGCTAATGATCTGTATCCAGGCTAACGATCTGTATCCAGGCTAACGATCTGTATCCAGGCTAACGACCTGTATCCAGGCTAACGATCTGTATCCAGGCTAACGACCTGTATCCAGGCTAACGACTAACGACCTGTATCCAGGCTAACGACCTGTATCCAGGCTAACGACCTGTATCCAGGCTAACGACTACGATCTGTATCCAGGCTAACGATCTGTATCCAGGCTAACGATCTGTATCCAGGCTAACGACTAACGACCTGTATCCAGGCTAACGACCTGTATCCAGGCTAACGACTACTCTGTATCCAGGCTAACGATCTGTATCCAGGCTAACGACCTGTATCCAGGCTAACGATCTGTATCCAGGCTAACGATCTGTATCCAGGCTAACGATCTGTATCCAGGCTAACGATCTGTATCCAGCCTAACGACCTGTATCCAGGCTAACGACTCTGTATCCAGGCTAACGACCTGTATCCAGGCTAACGACCTGTATCCAGGCTAACGACTACGACTGTATCCAGGCTAACGATCTGTATCCAGGCTAACGACCTGTATCCAGGCTAACGACCTGTATCCAGGCTAACGACCTGTATCCAGGCTAACGATCTGTATCCAGGCTAACGATCTGTATCCAGGCTAACGACTAACGACCTGTATCCAGGCTAACGACCTGTATCCAGGCTAACGACCTGTATCCAGGCTAACGACTACGCTGTATCCAGGCTAACGATCTGTATCCAGGCTAACGACCTGTATCCAGGCTAACGATCTGTATCCAGGCTAACGACCTGTATCCAGGCTAACGACCTGTATCCAGGCTAACGACCTGTATCCAGGCTAACGACCTGTATCCAGGCTAACGATCTGTATCCAGGCTAACGATCTGTATCCAGGCTAACGACCTGTATCCAGGCTAACGACTAACGACCTGTATCCAGGCTAACGACCTGTATCCAGGCTAACGACCTGTATCCAGGCTAACGACTAACGATCTGTATCCAGGCTAACGATCTGTATCCAGGCTAACGACCTGTATCCAGGCTAACGACTGTATCCAGGCTAACGACCTGTATCCAGGCTAACGATCTGTATCCAGGCTAACGATCTGTATCCAGCTAACGACCTGTATCCAGGCTAACGACTAACACCTGTATCCAGGCTAACGATCTGTATCCAGCTAACGATCTGTATCCAGGCTAACGATCTGTATCCAGGCTAACGACCTGTATCCAGGCTAACGATCTGTATCCAGGCTAACGACCTGTATCCAGGCTAACGACCTGTATCCAGGCTAACGACTACGACCTGTATCCAGGCTAACGACCTGTATCCAGGCTAACGACCTGTATCCAGGCTAACGATCTGTATCCAGGCTAACGATCTGTATCCAGGCTAACGACCTGTATCCAGGCTAACGACCTGTATCCAGGCTAACGATCTGTATCCAGGCTAACGATCTGTATCCAGGCTAACGATCTGTATCCAGCCTAACGACCTGTATCCAGGCTAACGACTCTGTATCCAGGCTAACGATCTGTATCCAGGCTAACGATCTGTATCCAGGCTAACGATCTGTATCCAGGCTAACGACCTGTATCCAGGCTAACGATCTGTATCCAGGCTAACGACCTGTATCCAGGCTAACGACTACGACCTGTATCCAGGCTAACGACCTGTATCCAGGCTAACGACCTGTATCCAGGCTAACGACCTGTATCCAGGCTAACGACCTGTATCCAGGCTAACGACCTGTATCCAGGCTAACGACCTGTATCCAGGCTAACGACCTGTATCCAGGCTAACGACCTGTATCCAGGCTAACGACCTGTATCCAGGCTAACGACTCTGTATCCAGGCTAACGACCTGTATCCAGGCTAACGACCTGTATCCAGGCTAACGATCTGTATCCAGGCTAACGACCTGTATCCAGGCTAACGACCTGTATCCAGGCTAACGACCTGTATCCAGGCTAACGACCTGTATCCAGGCTAACGATCTGTATCCAGGCTAACGACCTGTATCCAGGCTAACGATCTGTATCCAGGCTAACGACCTGTATCCAGGCTAACGACCTGTATCCAGGCTAACGACCTGTATCCAGGCTAACGACCTGTATCCAGGCTAACGACCTGTATCCAGGCTAACGACTACGACTGTATCCAGGCTAACGATCTGTATCCAGGCTAACGACCTGTATCCAGGCTAACGACCTGTATCCAGGCTAACGATCTGTATCCAGGCTAACGATCTGTATCCAGGCTAACGATCTGTATCCAGCCTAACGACCTGTATCCAGGCTAACGATCTGTATCCAGGCTAACGATCTGTATCCAGCTAACGATCTGTATCCAGGCTAACGATCTGTATCCAGGCTAACGACCTGTATCCAGGCTAACGACCTGTATCCAGGCTAACGATCTGTATCCAGGCTAACGACCTGTATCCAGGCTAACGACCTGTATCCAGGCTAACGACTACGCTGTATCCAGGCTAACGACCTGTATCCAGGCTAACGACCTGTATCCAGGCTAACGACTAACGACCTGTATCCAGGCTAACGACCTGTATCCAGGCTAACGACCTGTATCCAGGCTAACGATCTGTATCCAGGCTAACGACCTGTATCCAGGCTAACGACCTGTATCCAGGCTAACGATCTGTATCCAGGCTAACGACCTGTATCCAGGCTAACGACCTGTATCCAGGCTAACGACCTGTATCCAGGCTAACGACCTGTATCCAGGCTAACGACCTGTATCCAGGCTAACGACCTGTATCCAGGCTAACGACCTGTATCCAGGCTAACGACCTGTATCCAGGCTAACGACCTGTATCCAGGCTAACGACCTGTATCCAGGCTAACGACCTGTATCCAGGCTACGACTAACGACCTGTATCCAGGCTAACGACCTGTATCCAGGCTAACGACCGTATCCAGGCTAACGACCTGTATCCAGGCTAACGACCTGTATCCAGGCTAACGACCTGTATCCAGGCTAACGATCTGTATCCAGGCTAACGACCCGTATCCAGGCTAACGACCTGTATCCAGGCTAACGATCTGTATCCAGGCTAACGACTAACGACCTGTATCCAGGCTAACGATCTGTATCCAGGCTAACGATCTGTATCCAGGCTAACGACCTGTATCCAGGCTAACGACCTGTATCCAGGCTAACGATCTGTATCCAGGCTAACGACCTGTATCCAGGCTAACGACCTGTATCCAGGCTAGATCTGTATCCAGCTAACGACCTGTATCCAGGCTAACGACCTGTATCCAGGCTAATGATCTGTATCCAGGCTAACGACCCGTATCCAGGCTAACGACCTGTATCCAGGCTAACGATCTGTATCCAGGCTAACGACTAACGACCTGTATCCAGGCTAACGATCTGTATCCAGGCTAACGATCTGTATCCAGGCTAACGACCTGTATCCAGGCTAACGACCTGTATCCAGGCTAATGATCTGTATCCAGCCTAACGACCTGTATCCAGGCTAACGACCTGTATCCAGGCTAACGATCTGTATCCAGGCTAACGACCTGTATCCAGGCTAACGACCTGTATCCAGGCTAACGATCTGTATCCAGGCTAACGACCTGTATCCAGGCTAACGATCTGTATCCAGGCTAACGATCTGTATCCAGGCTAACGACCTGTATCCAGGCTAACGACCTGTATCCAGGCTAACGACCTGTATCCAGGCTAACGATCTGTATCCAGGCTAACGACCTGTATCCAGGCTAATGATCTGTATCCAGGCTAACGACCTGTATCCAGGCTAACGACCTGTATCCAGGCTAACGACCTGTATCCAGGCTAATGATCTGTATCCAGGCTAACGACCTGTATCCAGGCTAACGACCTGTATCCAGCTAAGATCTGTATCCAGGCTAACGACCTGTATCCAGGCTAACGACCTGTATCCAGGCTAATGATCTGTATCCAGGCTAACGATCTGTATCCAGGCTAACGACCTGTATCCAGGCTAATGATCTGTATCCAGGCTAACGACCTGTATCCAGGCTAACGACCTGTATCCAGGCTAATGATCTGTATCCAGGCTAAATCACCACGACCACACGTTAATTTCAGAAAGCAGGATTTTAATAAACACAAATAAAGGTAATACAACAAATAGACACATCAGCCCATGAGGTCCAAGGAGCGTCGACCAATCACGCCGCAGCAGGCTGCAGGCAGGTAAGCAGCCCATTGGTCGAAACACAATCTGAGAGGATTTCAGATTGTCAAATTGTTTTCAGAAATGTAATTTCCCCTGGATGTGAGGAGTGAAGGGGGCGTCGCCGCTGGACTCCAGACTGAGCTCCTCTCCAATAAATACTTCACATTAGAACTCCATTTCCCAGAATGCCCGGGTTTGGCTCAGGCCTCTGTGGTGTCCGCCCTCGCCCTCTTGGAGCGAGCCGTTTCCATCAGGAGATCCCGGAGCCTCTTCCTCGTCTGCGACAGCCTGTGCGCTCTGCTGTTCACTTCCTGTTCCTCACCTGGGACTTCCTGTTCCTGCTGCAGGACTCCTTTCTGCCGCAGGACTTCTGTTCCTGCCGCAGGACTTCCTGTTCCTGCCGCAGGACTTCCTGTTCCTCTAGACGGGAACTCCCCTTCCAGCGGCGCCTCACTTCCTCCCGCAGTTTGTCCGAGAAGTCGTCGTCCTGAGAAAATGCCTTCGTTATTATTTCATTTATTTACCATCACAGTTAGGGACGTCCCTAGGGACGTCCTCTCTCTGTGTGAGGGACGTCCTCTCTCTGTGTGAGGGACGTCTCTCTCTGTGTGAGGGACGTCTCTCTCTGTGTGAGGGACATCCTCTCTGTGTGAGGGACGTCCTCTCTCTGTGTGAGGGACGTCTCTCAGGACGTCCCTCACACAGAGAGAGAGTGAGAGACGTCCCTCACACAGAGAGAGGACGTCCCTCACACAGAGAGACGTCCCTCGCACAGAGAGACGTCCCTCGCACAGAGAGACGTCCCTCACACAGAGAGACGTCGGGTGGATTCAGAAGGGACAGCTGAACAACAGGAATGAGTTTACCTGCAAGGTACTGAACAGTTTCCTGACGTCCGACTTGAACTCGGAGACAGATCGGTACGAAGACGAGAGACGCTCCGAGATGTCGCTCAGAGACGACTGAAACAAAACCCACATCTTTAGTACTTAACGGTCCCTGTCACACTCTGTCCTCATCAGGACATCACAGCTCTCAGCCTGTCTCTGATTGGCTGAAACACCAAACAGATCCTTTCAGCATTACCCATAATCCCCTCTGTTTCAGCCCTGTTTCCAAAGAGCTGATTCTCTGTCTGTTGCTTCAGATGAAGACAAGGAGCCCCTCCCCACGCCCCTCTGAGAGACATCTGGAGACAAAGAACTCAATGGAGCTCTAGAGGACATTCAGGTGATACGGGGAGGGGATGTAGAAGACACACGAAGAAGAGGGGACACATGTTGATGTAGAAGAGACATGAAGAAGAGGGGACACATGTTGATGTAGAAGAGACATGAAGAAGAGGGGACACATGTTGATGTAGAAGAGACATGAAGAAGAGGGGACACATGTTGATGTAGAAGAGACATGAAGAAGAGGGGACACATGTTGATGTAGAAGAGACATGGAGAAGAGGGGACACATGTTGATGTAGAAGAGACGTGAAGAAGAGGGGACACATGTTGATGTAGAAGAGACATGAAGAAGAGGGGACACATGTTGATGTAGAGACATGAAGAAGAGGGGACACATGTTGATGTAGAAGAGACATGGAGAAGAGGGACACATGTTGATGTAGAAGAGACATGAAGAAGAGGGGACACATGTTGATGTAGAAGAGACATGGAGAAGAGGGGACACATGTTGATGTAGAAGAGACATGAAGAAGAGGGGACACATGTTGATGTAGAAGAGACATGCGGAAGAGGGGACACATGTTGATGAAGAAGAGACATGGAGAAGAGGGGACACATGTTGATGTAGAAGAGACATGGAGAAGAGGGGACACATGTTGATGTAGAAGAGACATGGAGAAGAGGGGACACATGTTGATGTAGAGACATGAAGAAGAGGGGACACATGTTGATGTAGAAGAGACATGGAGAAGAGGGGACACATGTTGATGTAGAAGAGACATGAAGAAGAGGGGACACATGTTGATGTAGAAGAGACATGGAGAAGAGGGGACACATGTTGATGTAGAAGAGACATGCGGAAGAGGGGACACATGTTGATGTAGAGACATGAAGAAGAGGGGACACATGTTGATGTAGAAGAGACATGGAGAAGAGGGGACACATGTTGATGCAGAAGAGACATGAAGAAGAGGGGACACATGTTGATGTAGAAGAGACATGGAGAAGAGGGGACACATGTTGATGTAGAAGAGACATGAAGAAGAGGGGACACATGTTGATGTAGAAGAGACATGAAGAAGAGGGGACACATGTTGATGTAGAAGAGACATGGAGAAGAGGGGACACATGTTGATGTAGAAGAGACATGGAGAAGAGGGGACACATGTTGATGTAGAAGAGACATGGAGAAGAGGGGACACATGTTGATGTAGAGAGACATGAAGAAGAGGGGACACATGTTGATGTAGAAGAGACATGGAGAAGAGGGGACACATGTTGATGTAGAGA
>CM070490.1:233816-258816 GCA_036324585.1 Champsocephalus esox
TTTGTGAGGCCCGAGTGCTGTCCTGCTCCCCGTGTAACCCTATGGCTTGCACCTGGTTTGTGAGGCCCGAGTGCTGTCCTGCTCCCGTGTAACCCTATGTCGTGCACCTGGTTTGTGAGGCCCGAGTGCTGTCCTGCTCCCCGTGTAACCCTATGTCGTGCACCTGGTTTTGTGAGGCCCGAGTGCTGTCCTGCTCCCCGTGTAACCCTATGTCGTGCACCTGGTTTGTGAGGCCCGAGTGCTGTCCTGCTCCCCGTGTAACCCTATGTCGTGCACCTGGTTTGTGAGGCCCGAGTGCTGTCCTGCTCCCCGTGTAACCCTATGTCGTGCACCTGGTTTGTGAGGCCCGAGTGCTGTCCTGCTCCCCGTGTAACCCTATGGCTTGCACCTGGTTTGTGAGGCCCGAGTGCTGTCCTGCTCCCGTGTAACCCTATGTCTTGCACCTGGTTTGTGAGGCCCGAGTGCTGTCCTGCTCCCCGTGTAACCCTATGGCTTGCACCTGGTTTGTGAGGCCCGAGTGCTGTCCTGCTCCCCGTGTAACCCTATGGCTTGCACCTGGTTTGTGAGGCCCGAGTGCTGTCCTGCTCCCCGTGTAACCCTATGGCTTGCACCTGGTTTGTGAGGCCCGAGTGCTGTCCTGCTCCCCGTGTAACCCTATGTCGTGCACCTGGTTTGTGAGGCCCGAGTGCTGTCCTGCTCCCCGTGTAACCCTATGTCGTGCACCTGGTTTGTGAGGCCCGAGTGCTGTCCTGCTCCCCGTGTAACCCTATGTCGTGCACCTGGTTTGTGAGGCCCGAGTGCTGTCCTGCTCCCCGTGTAACCCTATGTCGTGCACCTGGTTTGTGAGGCCCGAGTGCTGTCCTGCTCCCCGTGTAACCCTATGTCGTGCACCTGGTTTGTGAGGCCCGATTCATAACTTTCATAATTCCAGAGATACATCCCATAATGCATCACATTTTTAACATTGAAGTCAATGGAGGAAATCTTCAGACTTCATCAAATCTTCATGCGACTTCAACTGCTAACTGTTCATTCATACTTTCACTCAGAAACCTCATTCCAACTTTGAAATGTTACACATCCTTCTGCCTTTATTCACGTCAAACAACTTTTAAATCTGATTCTTACCTTTAGAGATATTAAACATTGTTCAGACCTTGTTTTAGAGGCTTTCTTCACATTTTAACATTAACTAGAGTGCGTGATGTCACAGCTAGAGGGAGGACATATTTCATTTTTCCTTCATATTTTCTTTTAAAACTGCCATAATTCCCAAACCCTACATTCCTGAGACATCATTCATCATGACACACGTAGGGAAACATCTCGTAGCTTGAAAAATGAAAAAAGATTAACCAAAATAATTCAACAAAATGCCTCTTGAGGGCATGAAGTGACACAACGTTCAACATGCCTCCATTGAAGCCCATTGTAATGTCAGGCTGATATTTCCTCACAGGAGCAGCCGCACACCTTTAGTTAAACTGCCAAAAAGGCCACATTATTAACACGAAACTACACAAAAATTACACTTCAGATACTCAACTTCCTTGACATGCTTCACGCTTTGAAATTTCACAGATATCTGTTACGGTTCTTCCACAAAACGTTCACATGTAAGAGGTTCATCTCCCATTCAGAACAATGGAAATGCTCTCCTCTTACTGATCACCATGGAAACCTTTGATCTCTGGACTCGTCGTTAGCTCAAATATAAACACCCGTGTCATCACTCCACCTGACATGCTCAGAGCGGCAGACTAACGACGTGGTCCCTGGACTTTAACAGACCGTCTCAGCCTATTCTTTCCCGTCTGATGGAGACTTCATCCTGACTTCAACACGTTCCACGTGTTTTAGACATTATTGGTGACGTACGCTTGTTAGACTTTTATTTTCTTGTTCTTATTTCACATTCAAGTCCCCTCTATTCATGAACCCTTTAAAGTACTCTGCCACACCACGTATATACCACGTGCGACTGTGGCTATGTCAGTTCATCTTTCAAATACAAATGCTTGTTTGATGCAAGCTCTTGTAGTCAATATGTCAAGGTATGTATCCCTAACATTTGATCAGCACACTAATGACACACACTCAGAGGACCTTTATAAACATGTTAAGTATTGCACATCTGTAACCTGTTAAACCGCATCCCTGTTGTTCAGGTCTCAGGCTCCAAAAGGACATTCCCAGAACAAATGACCATATCTTCTCAAAGGGTTACATTAATAATCTTTGTTCTCAAAGTAACGATGAACCTGTGAGCTGGATGTAGAAGAGTCAGAATCAATATAGATGTTTTTTATTTTAAAGTAAATTCAGATTGAACACGGGAAAAAACTGTAAATGATAGAGTCCGTCCAAAAGTTATTTTGTACTTCTAGTGAAGACTACCCTTGGATGATGGTAAGGTGGACTAACAGCTTTAGGAATCCAAAGTACAACATATAAGAAGTACCTTGGATCAAGATTGATGCCAAACAAGTGACCTTTGACCTTTTTAGAGGTTTAGCAAAGAAACTCCACCTCTGAGGTGGTTTGGGTGGAAATGGGCGTTTTGCCGTTTCTCTGGAACCCATTGGTCGATTTTGGTGATTGACATCTCTTTCTGACCGTTAGAGCCAATAGAATGAACGGGGAATTTCCACATACACACCAACTTTACCAAACAAAAGTGGGGGCTTCGCGCATGCAGTTGGCCGTAACCCTCACGCTCTGAAATCTGAAAACGGACAAGCAGGTTTATTTCTTATGGATTATCAGAAATCCTTTTGTATCGTTTTGATGCCATTGAAGACCAGACAACGACACAGGTAAGCCGTATTGCCTTGTTTGCTACCGAGCGCCACATGTTGTGATGTCTGCTTTTGTTAATAAGTTTGCGAGTTCTTATCATGGAGTGATGATATATATACCTATCGATTCTGTGTATTCTCACGATGCTATTCGATATGGATTGGATTACGATAAGTAATAAGGGTGTTATGAGTGAGTTTCTGTGCAAATGCCGTTAGCATTTTTTCGCTTGTGGCTAATTCAGAGGGTCAGCGTTAGCTTTGTGATTTGTTTTTGCAAAAAAAAAGGAAATGATCAGTTAGCGGAGTTTCTTCCCGTTACATGGATATGAAACATTCACAGTTTATTAAATATTAAGAAGCCCTCAGACGCTGTTTCCTGGGGGCGGGTCACTGGGGTTCAACAGGTTAAACATGACTCGATGCCCGACAGTGTCAGCTTTCTAAAGTAGAAACTTCAATGTTCACATCTTTCTAAATGATTCTACTTTTCAATTACCTCCAAATAATCCTAATAATTAACCATTTTCAATCTTCCAACTGTTCATATTTTTTGGTCAATTAACAAACCTGTTACAAATGTGTTGTTCAACAGATTTGAGCCTTTGCCACATTTCTTAAATCACCATGGAAACCTTTGATCTCTGCACACCTCGTTAGCTCAAATATAAGCACCTGTGTCATGGAACACGATGATGTCATAAGCAGCAGACTTCAGATAAAGGTTAATGGTCCTGCCCTCAACAGCTCTGTGTCAATTATGGGGTGTCATCATATGCCGTTTCCATGGAAACGCATCCCTCGCCATAAAACCTGATGTCGCTATAACTCCTATGAAAATGTTCAAAAAGTGCTCAAACTTCACATGTGTGCTAACAGTCCAGCCGTGAAGACATCAACGGGACAGTTTTGAGATTTCTTCAAATGCCGTTGCCATGGCAACACAATGCTCGCCATGAAACACATGTATATATGTATATATATGTATATATGTATATATTCATATATATGTATATATGTATATATTCATATATATGTATATATGTATATATTCATATATATGTATATATGTATATATTCATATATATATATATATATGTATATATATATATATATGTATATATGTATATATATATATATATATGTGTATATATATGTATATATGTATGTGTATATGTATGTGTATATATATGTATATATGTATATGTATATATATACATATATGTACATACATACATATATATACATACATATATATATACATATACACTACAACAGACGATCCCATTGGTGGTTGATCCTCACCAGAGGTCCGGTCCAACGGGGGGGGACATGACAGCCTCGGTGGAAGCCTCGTCCGCAGAACGAGCAGATAATAGAAGCGCCAGCAGATCTGCAGGCGGAGCAGGACACCAGCAGCAGAGACGCAGGAGAGCCCGGAGAAGACTCACCTACAGGAGACTGAGACAGGAACAACTGGGTGACTCCCTGCTGGGTCACTGACACTCTGCTCAAGGCGTCACGCATTAAAGAAGCCACATGACTGGATGAGAACTAACGGGACCAAGAGCAGAAGCTCAGCAGTTCCTTGGTACCTTCATCAGTCCCACAGAGGGGACACTTAAATCCTTCCAGCAGAAAGGAGCCACCGACAGATCCATGTTAACTAAGATGTGTAGTTTTTAAATGAGTTAAAGGACTGTCTCACCTGAGGGTCCTCGCTCAGGTCTGGCAGGTTATCCTCCGCTTCTGCATTACCCAGGACCGGACCACAACACGGGAGAGGACGTCCGGCGGCGGGCGGACCCGCAGGCAGCGTGAGCAGACTGCAACTTGGGCTTCCAATCACAGAGCTCAATTCTCCAGCTTCACCGTGTGGTTCTTCCAGTGCAGAGGGTCCTCCTGCAGGTTCAGGTTCTCCAGATCCACCGTGTGGTTCTTCCAGTGCAGAGGGTCCTCCTGCAGGTTCAGGTTCTCCAGATCCACTGTGTGGTTCTTCCAGTGCAAAGGGTCCTCCTGCAGGTTCAGGTTCTCCAGATCCACTGTGTGGTTCTTCCAGTGCAGAGGGTCCTCCTGCAGGTTCAGGTTCTCCAGATCCACCGTGTGGTTCTTCCAGGTGCAGAGGGTCCTCCTGCAGGTTCA
This sequence comes from Champsocephalus esox, assembly GCA_036324585.1. Lineage (NCBI taxonomy): Eukaryota > Metazoa > Chordata > Actinopteri > Perciformes > Channichthyidae > Champsocephalus > Champsocephalus esox. The sequence continues at coordinate 238,757 of CM070490.1, forward strand.
GGTTCTTCAGATCCACTGTCCCATACTTCAGGTTCAGGTTCTTCAGATCCACTGTCCCATACTTCAGGTGCAGGTTCTTTAGTTTCTTGGTCCCATACTTCAGGTTCAGGTTCAGGTTCTTTAGTTTCTTGGTCCCATACTTCAGGTTCAGGTTCAGGTTCTTTAGTTTCTTGGTCCCATACTTCAGGTGAAGATGGTTTTCCTACAGGTTCAGGTTCTTCAGACATGGTGGAGGTTGGTTCGTTTTCTGCTGGCTCCTGCCTTGCTGCGACTGCCTGAAAACTGCAGTCACAGGCCGAGTCCGCCACCGCCCTCACAACAGAAGTCACACCAGGACTCACACCAGGACTCACACCAGGACTCACACCAGGACTCACACCAGAACTCACACCAGGACTCACACCAGGACTCACACCAGGACTCACACCAGGACTCACACCAGAAGTCACACCAGGACTCACACCAGGACTCACACCAGGACTCACACCAGGTCTCACACCAGGACTCACACCAGGACTCACACCAGGACTCACACCAGGACTCACACCAGGACTCACACCAGGTCTCACACCAGGACTCACACCAGGTCTCACACCAGGACTCACACCAGGACTCACACCAGGACTCACACCAGGACTCACACCAGGTCTCACACCAGGACTCACACCAGGTCTCACACCAGGACTCACACCAGGACTCACACCAGGACTCACACCAGGACTCACACCAGGACTCACACCAGAAGTCACACCAGGACTCACACCAGGACTCACACCAGGACTCACACCAGGACTCACACCAGGACTCACACCAGGTCTTAGGGCAATGAACAGGTTGGAGGACAGAGGACGACTGGTTGAAGTGGAGCTTATGTTCCTCAGAGGGTTGTGCTGTACGCTTGGAATCAGTCTTACTGTTGGACCTACAGTGGGACTAGGTCCTACGGGGGGATCTACAGTGGGACTAAGACCTACAGTGGGACTCGGTCCTACAGTGGGACCTACAGTGGGACTCGGTCCTACAGTGGGACCTACAGTGGGACTAGGTCCTACAGTGGGACCTATAGTGGGACTCAGACCTACAGTGGGACTCGGTCCTACAGTGGGATCTATAGTGGGACTAGGTCCTACAGTGGGACTCGGTCCTACAGTGGGATCTATAGTGGGACTAGGTCCTACAGTGGGACTCGGTCCTACAGTGGGATCTATAGTGGGACTAGGTCCTACAGTGGGACTCGGTCCTACAGTGGGATCTATAGTGGGACTAGGTCCTACAGTGGGACCTACAGTGGGACTCGGTCCTACAGTGGGACCTAGAGTGGGACTCGGTCCTGTAGTGGTCTGGGATCCTGTCGTCGGTAGTGTCTGGCGACTGGTCGAGGCTGGACTCAAGTTTCCTTGGTGAGTTTTTCGCATCTTTTGCTGTGCAGGCCTGTGGTTTACAGGGGGGGTCAAACCAACAGTGGTCTGGGTTACAGGGGGGGTCAGTCTAACAGTGGTCTGGTTTACAGGGGGGGTCAGTCTAACAGTGGTCTGGGTTACAGGGGGGGTCAGTCTAACAGTGGTCTGGGTTACAGGGGGGGTCAGTCTAACAGTGGTCTGGGTTTACAGGGGGGGTCAGTCTAACAGTGGTCTGGTTTACAGGGGGGGTCAGTCTAACAGTGGTCTGGGTTTCAGGGGGGGTCAGTCTAACAGTGGTCTGGGTTACAGGGGGGGTCAGTCTAACAGTGGTCTGGGTTTCAGGGGGGGTCAGTCTAACAGTGGTCTGGGTTTCAGGGGGGGTCAGTCTAACAGTGGTCTGGTTTACAGGGGGGGTCAGTCTAACAGTGGTCTGGGTTTCAGGGGGGGTCAGTCTAACAGTGGTCTGGGTTTACAGGGGGGGTCAGTCTAACAGTGGTCTGGGTTTCAGGGGGGGTCGGACGGCGCAGATACCGGAGCTGGGCCGAGACAAGAAAGCGCTTATCAGCGGCTGCAGTCCGTTGGGAGAGAACAGGCGAGGGCTGGACCTCTTTACGGGCCAAAGGGTTGGAAGGCCTCTTCAGCTCCCTGATCACAGGGCCTGAAGCTGAGGGCGGGACAACGGGACCTGGGGAGGGTTTACCCCTGGTCTGAGGGGCGGTCCCAGAGGCAGGGCCTGAAGCTGAGGGCGGGACAACGGGACCTGGGGAGGGTTTACCCCTGGTCTGAGGGGCGGTCCCAGAGGCAGGGCCTGAAGCTGAGGGCGGGACAACGGGACCTGGGGAGGGTTTACCCCTGGTCTGAGGGGCGGTCCCAGAGGCAGGGCCTGAAGCTGAGGGCGGGACAACGGGACCTGGGGAGGGTTTACCCCTGGTCTGAGGGGCGGTCCCAGAGGCAGGGCCTGAAGCTGAGGGCGGGACAACGGGACCTGGGGAGGGTTTACCCCTGGTCTGAGGGGCGGTCCCAGAGGCAGGGCCTGAAGCTGAGGGCGGGACAACGGGACCTGGGGAGGGTTTACCCCTGGTCTGAGGGGCGGTCCCAGAGGCAGGGCCTGAAGCTGAGGGCGGGACAACGGGACCTGGGGAGGGTTTACCCCTGGTCTGAGGGGCGGTCCCAGAGGCAGGGCCTGAAGCTGAGGGCGGGACAACGGGACCTGGGGAGGGTTTACCCCTGGTCTGAGGGGCGGTCCCCAGAGGCAGGGCCTGGCATCAGGGTGGTCGAGAGGAAGTTAATAAACAGAGGAAGGGTCTTCGGTGATGGAGCCGCTTGGTGGCCGAGAGCAGGTGAAGCAGCGCTACAGGGGAGGGGGAGGGGCGGAGGAGGGTTCTGACTCGAGGGTGGAGAGACGGAGAAGGGGATCCACGACACTTTAAGGACACCTGAGGATTCAGGTCAACAGTTACTCTATTCACATCGGAGATGATTGTATTTTAGGAAGGATATTAACGTCATAACATAAGATGAAGAAATTATTATTATCAGTGTGTCTACTTTAAAGAGTCCTCTCCTGCTGATGTTCAGGTGTATATCAGTATGTAGTGTCTCTACTTTAAAGAGTCCTCTCCTGCTGATGTTCAGGTGTATATCAGTATGTAGTGTCTCTACTTTAAAGAGTCCTCTCCTGCTGATGTTCAGGTGTATATCAGTATGTAGTGTCTCTACTTTAAAGAGTCCTCTCCTGCTGATGTTCAGGTGTATATCAGTATGTAGTGTCTCTACTTTAAAGAGTCCTCTCCTGCTGATGTTCAGGTGTATATCAGTATGTAGTGTCTCTACTTTAAAGAGTCCTCTCCTGCTGATGTTCAGGTGTATATCAGTATGTAGTGTCTCTACTTTAAAGAGTCCTCTCCTGCTGATGTTCAGGTGTATATCAGTATGTAGTGTCTCTACTTTAAAGAGTCCTCTCCTGCTGATGTTCAGGTGTATATCAGTATGTAGTGTCTCTACTTTAAAGAGTCCTCTCCTGCTGATGTTCAGGTGTATATCAGTATGTAGTGTCTCTACTTTAAAGAGTCCTCTCCTGCTGATGTTCAGGTGTATATCAGTATGTAGTGTCTCTACTTTAAAGAGTCCTCTCCTGCTGATGTTCAGGTGTATATCAGTATGTAGTGTCTCTACTTTAAAGAGTCCTCTCCTGCTGATGTTCAGGTGTATATCAGTATGTAGTGTCTCTACTTTAAAGAGTCCTCTCCTGCTGATGTTCAGGTGTATATCAGTATGTAGTGTCTCTACTTTAAAGAGTCCTCTCCTGCTGATGTTCAGGTGTATATCAGTATGTAGTGTCTCTACTTTAAAGAGTCCTCTCCTGCTGATGTTCAGGTGTATATCAGTATGTAGTGTCTCTACTTTAAAGAGTCCTCTCCTGCTGATGTTCAGGTGTATATCAGTATGTAGTGTCTCTACTTTAAAGAGTCCTCTCCTGCTGATGTTCAGGTGTATATCAGTATGTAGTGTCTCTACTTTAAAGAGTCCTCTCCTGCTGATGTTCAGGTGTATATCAGTATGTAGTGTCTCTACTTTAAAGAGTCCTCTCCTGCTGATGTTCAGGTGTATATCAGTATGTAGTGTCTCTACTTTAAAGAGTCCTCTCCTGCTGATGTTCAGGTGTATATCAGTATGTAGTGTCTCTACTTTAAAGAGTCCTCTCCTGCTGATGTTCAGGTGTATATCAGTATGTAGTGTCTCTACTTTAAAGAGTCCTCTCCTGCTGATGTTCAGGTGTATATCAGTATGTAGTGTCTCTACTTTAAAGAGTCCTCTCCTGCTGATGTTCAGGTGTATATCAGTATGTAGTGTCTCTACTTTAAAGAGTCCTCTCCTGCTGATGTTCAGGTGTATATCAGTATGTAGTGTCTCTACTTTAAAGAGTCCTCTCCTGCTGATGTTCAGGTGTATATCAGTATGTAGTGTCTCTACTTTAAAGAGTCCTCTCCTGCTGATGTTCAGGTGTATATCAGTATGTAGTGTCTCTACTTTAAAGAGTCCTCTCCTGCTGATGTTCAGGTGTATATCAGTATGTAGTGTCTCTACTTTAAAGAGTCCTCTCCTGCTGATGTTCAGGTGTATATCAGTATGTAGTGTCTCTACTTTAAAGAGTCCTCTCCTGCTGATGTTCAGGTGTATATCAGTATGTAGTGTCTCTACTTTAAAGAGTCCTCTCCTGCTGATGTTCAGGTGTATATCAGTATGTAGTGTCTCTACTTTAAAGAGTCCTCTCCTGCTGATGTTCAGGTGTATATCAGTATGTAGTGTCTCTACTTTAAAGAGTCCTCTCCTGCTGATGTTCAGGTGTATATCAGTATGTAGTGTCTCTACTTTAAAGAGTCCTCTCCTGCTGATGTTCAGGTGTATATCAGTATGTAGTGTCTCTACTTTAAAGAGTCCTCTCCTGCTGATGTTCAGGTGTATATCAGTATGTAGTGTCTCTACTTTAAAGAGTCCTCTCCTGCTGATGTTCAGGTGTATATCAGTATGTAGTGTCTCTACTTTAAAGAGTCCTCTCCTGCTGATGTTCAGGTGTATATCAGTATGTAGTGTCTCTACTTTAAAGAGTCCTCTCCTGCTGATGTTCAGGTGTATATCAGTATGTAGTGTCTCTACTTTAAAGAGTCCTCTCCTGCTGATGTTCAGGTGTATATCAGTATGTAGTGTCTCTACTTTAAAGAGTCCTCTCCTGCTGATGTTCAGGTGTATATCAGTATGTAGTGTCTCTACTTTAAAGAGTCCTCTCCTGCTGATGTTCAGGTGTATATCAGTATGTAGTGTCTCTACTTTAAAGAGTCCTCTCCTGCTGATGTTCAGGTGTATATCAGTATGTAGTGTCTCTACTTTAAAGAGTCCTCTCCTGCTGATGTTCAGGTGTATATCAGTATGTAGTGTCTCTACTTTAAAGAGTCCTCTCCTGCTGATGTTCAGGTGTATATCAGTATGTAGTGTCTCTACTTTAAAGAGTCCTCTCCTGCTGATGTTCAGGTGTATATCAGTATGTAGTGTCTCTACTTTAAAGAGTCCTCTCCTGCTGATGTTCAGGTGTATATCAGTATGTAGTGTCTCTACTTTAAAGAGTCCTCTCCTGCTGATGTTCAGGTGTATATCAGTATGTAGTGTCTCTACTTTAAAGAGTCCTCTCCTGCTGATGTTCAGGTGTATATCAGTATGTAGTGTCTCTACTTTAAAGAGTCCTCTCCTGCTGATGTTCAGGTGTATATCAGTATGTAGTGTCTCTACTTTAAAGAGTCCTCTCCTGCTGATGTTCAGGTGTATATCAGTATGTAGTGTCTCTACTTTAAAGAGTCCTCTCCTGCTGATGTTCAGGTGTATATCAGTATGTAGTGTCTCTACTTTAAAGAGTCCTCTCCTGCTGATGTTCAGGTGTATATCAGTATGTAGTGTCTCTACTTTAAAGAGTCCTCTCCTGCTGATGTTCAGGTGTATATCAGTATGTAGTGTCTCTACTTTAAAGAGTCCTCTCCTGCTGATGTTCAGGTGTATATCAGTATGTAGTGTCTCTACTTTAAAGAGTCCTCTCCTGCTGATGTTCAGGTGTATATCAGTATGTAGTGTCTCTACTTTAAAGAGTCCTCTCCTGCTGATGTTCAGGTGTATATCAGTATGTAGTGTCTCTACTTTAAAGAGTCCTCTCCTGCTGATGTTCAGGTGTATATCAGTATGTAGTGTCTCTACTTTAAAGAGTCCTCTCCTGCTGATGTTCAGGTGTATATCAGTATGTAGTGTCTCTACTTTAAAGAGTCCTCTCCTGCTGATGTTCAGGTGTATATCAGTATGTAGTGTCTCTACTTTAAAGAGTCCTCTCCTGCTGATGTTCAGGTGTATATCAGTATGTAGTGTCTCTACTTTAAAGAGTCCTCTCCTGCTGATGTTCAGGTGTATATCAGTATGTAGTGTCTCTACTTTAAAGAGTCCTCTCCTGCTGATGTTCAGGTGTATATCAGTATGTAGTGTCTCTACTTTAAAGAGTCCTCTCCTGCTGATGTTCAGGTGTATATCAGTATGTAGTGTCTCTACTTTAAAGAGTCCTCTCCTGCTGATGTTCAGGTGTATATCAGTATGTAGTGTCTCTACTTTAAAGAGTCCTCTCCTGCTGATGTTCAGGTGTATATCAGTATGTAGTGTCTCTACTTTAAAGAGTCCTCTCCTGCTGATGTTCAGGTGTATATCAGTATGTAGTGTCTCTACTTTAAAGAGTCCTCTCCTGCTGATGTTCAGGTGTATATCAGTATGTAGTGTCTCTACTTTAAAGAGTCCTCTCCTGCTGATGTTCAGGTGTATATCAGTATGTAGTGTCTCTACTTTAAAGAGTCCTCTCCTGCTGATGTTCAGGTGTATATCAGTATGTAGTGTCTCTACTTTAAAGAGTCCTCTCCTGCTGATGTTCAGGTGTATATCAGTATGTAGTGTCTCTACTTTAAAGAGTCCTCTCCTGCTGATGTTCAGGTGTATATCAGTATGTAGTGTCTCTACTTTAAAGAGTCCTCTCCTGCTGATGTTCAGGTGTATATCAGTATGTAGTGTCTCTACTTTAAAGAGTCCTCTCCTGCTGATGTTCAGGTGTATATCAGTATGTAGTGTCTCTACTTTAAAGAGTCCTCTCCTGCTGATGTTCAGGTGTATATCAGTATGTAGTGTCTCTACTTTAAAGAGTCCTCTCCTGCTGATGTTCAGGTGTATATCAGTATGTAGTGTCTCTACTTTAAAGAGTCCTCTCCTGCTGATGTTCAGGTGTATATCAGTATGTAGTGTCTCTACTTTAAAGAGTCCTCTCCTGCTGATGTTCAGGTGTATATCAGTATGTAGTGTCTCTACTTTAAAGAGTCCTCTCCTGCTGATGTTCAGGTGTATATCAGTATGTAGTGTCTCTACTTTAAAGAGTCCTCTCCTGCTGATGTTCAGGTGTATATCAGTATGTAGTGTCTCTACTTTAAAGAGTCCTCTCCTGCTGATGTTCAGGTGTATATCAGTATGTAGTGTCTCTACTTTAAAGAGTCCTCTCCTGCTGATGTTCAGGTGTATATCAGTATGTAGTGTCTCTACTTTAAAGAGTCCTCTCCTGCTGATGTTCAGGTGTATATCAGTATGTAGTGTCTCTACTTTAAAGAGTCCTCTCCTGCTGATGTTCAGGTGTATATCAGTATGTAGTGTCTCTACTTTAAAGAGTCCTCTCCTGCTGATGTTCAGGTGTATATCAGTATGTAGTGTCTCTACTTTAAAGAGTCCTCTCCTGCTGATGTTCAGGTGTATATCAGTATGTAGTGTCTCTACTTTAAAGAGTCCTCTCCTGCTGATGTTCAGGTGTATATCAGTATGTAGTGTCTCTACTTTAAAGAGTCCTCTCCTGCTGATGTTCAGGTGTATATCAGTATGTAGTGTCTCTACTTTAAAGAGTCCTCTCCTGCTGATGTTCAGGTGTATATCAGTATGTAGTGTCTCTACTTTAAAGAGTCCTCTCCTGCTGATGTTCAGGTGTATATCAGTATGTAGTGTCTCTACTTTAAAGAGTCCTCTCCTGCTGATGTTCAGGTGTATATCAGTATGTAGTGTCTCTACTTTAAAGAGTCCTCTCCTGCTGATGTTCAGGTGTATATCAGTATGTAGTGTCTCTACTTTAAAGAGTCCTCTCCTGCTGATGTTCAGGTGTATATCAGTATGTAGTGTCTCTACTTTAAAGAGTCCTCTCCTGCTGATGTTCAGGTGTATATCAGTATGTAGTGTCTCTACTTTAAAGAGTCCTCTCCTGCTGATGTTCAGGTGTATATCAGTATGTAGTGTCTCTACTTTAAAGAGTCCTCTCCTGCTGATGTTCAGGTGTATATCAGTATGTAGTGTCTCTACTTTAAAGAGTCCTCTCCTGCTGATGTTCAGGTGTATATCAGTATGTAGTGTCTCTACTTTAAAGAGTCCTCTCCTGCTGATGTTCAGGTGTATATCAGTATGTAGTGTCTCTACTTTAAAGAGTCCTCTCCTGCTGATGTTCAGGTGTATATCAGTATGTAGTGTCTCTACTTTAAAGAGTCCTCTCCTGCTGATGTTCAGGTGTATATCAGTATGTAGTGTCTCTACTTTAAAGAGTCCTCTCCTGCTGATGTTCAGGTGTATATCAGTATGTAGTGTCTCTACTTTAAAGAGTCCTCTCCTGCTGATGTTCAGGTGTATATCAGTATGTAGTGTCTCTACTTTAAAGAGTCCTCTCCTGCTGATGTTCAGGTGTATATCAGTATGTAGTGTCTCTACTTTAAAGAGTCCTCTCCTGCTGATGTTCAGGTGTATATCAGTATGTAGTGTCTCTACTTTAAAGAGTCCTCTCCTGCTGATGTTCAGGTGTATATCAGTATGTAGTGTCTCTACTTTAAAGAGTCCTCTCCTGCTGATGTTCAGGTGTATATCAGTATGTAGTGTCTCTACTTTAAAGAGTCCTCTCCTGCTGATGTTCAGGTGTATATCAGTATGTAGTGTCTCTACTTTAAAGAGTCCTCTCCTGCTGATGTTCAGGTGTATATCAGTATGTAGTGTCTCTACTTTAAAGAGTCCTCTCCTGCTGATGTTCAGGTGTATATCAGTATGTAGTGTCTCTACTTTAAAGAGTCCTCTCCTGCTGATGTTCAGGTGTATATCAGTATGTAGTGTCTCTACTTTAAAGAGTCCTCTCCTGCTGATGTTCAGGTGTATATCAGTATGTAGTGTCTCTACTTTAAAGAGTCCTCTCCTGCTGATGTTCAGGTGTATATCAGTATGTAGTGTCTCTACTTTAAAGAGTCCTCTCCTGCTGATGTTCAGGTGTATATCAGTATGTAGTGTCTCTACTTTAAAGAGTCCTCTCCTGCTGATGTTCAGGTGTATATCAGTATGTAGTGTCTCTACTTTAAAGAGTCCTCTCCTGCTGATGTTCAGGTGTATATCAGTATGTAGTGTCTCTACTTTAAAGAGTCCTCTCCTGCTGATGTTCAGGTGTATATCAGTATGTAGTGTCTCTACTTTAAAGAGTCCTCTCCTGCTGATGTTCAGGTGTATATCAGTATGTAGTGTCTCTACTTTAAAGAGTCCTCTCCTGCTGATGTTCAGGTGTATATCAGTATGTAGTGTCTCTACTTTAAAGAGTCCTCTCCTGCTGATGTTCAGGTGTATATCAGTATGTAGTGTCTCTACTTTAAAGAGTCCTCTCCTGCTGATGTTCAGGTGTATATCAGTATGTAGTGTCTCTACTTTAAAGAGTCCTCTCCTGCTGATGTTCAGGTGTATATCAGTATGTAGTGTCTCTACTTTAAAGAGTCCTCTCCTGCTGATGTTCAGGTGTATATCAGTATGTAGTGTCTCTACTTTAAAGAGTCCTCTCCTGCTGATGTTCAGGTGTATATCAGTATGTAGTGTCTCTACTTTAAAGAGTCCTCTCCTGCTGATGTTCAGGTGTATATCAGTATGTAGTGTCTCTACTTTAAAGAGTCCTCTCCTGCTGATGTTCAGGTGTATATCAGTATGTAGTGTCTCTACTTTAAAGAGTCCTCTCCTGCTGATGTTCAGGTGTATATCAGTATGTAGTGTCTCTACTTTAAAGAGTCCTCTCCTGCTGATGTTCAGGTGTATATCAGTATGTAGTGTCTCTACTTTAAAGAGTCCTCTCCTGCTGATGTTCAGGTGTATATCAGTATGTAGTGTCTCTACTTTAAAGAGTCCTCTCCTGCTGATGTTCAGGTGTATATCAGTATGTAGTGTCTCTACTTTAAAGAGTCCTCTCCTGCTGATGTTCAGGTGTATATCAGTATGTAGTGTCTCTACTTTAAAGAGTCCTCTCCTGCTGATGTTCAGGTGTATATCAGTATGTAGTGTCTCTACTTTAAAGAGTCCTCTCCTGCTGATGTTCAGGTGTATATCAGTATGTAGTGTCTCTACTTTAAAGAGTCCTCTCCTGCTGATGTTCAGGTGTATATCAGTATGTAGTGTCTCTACTTTAAAGAGTCCTCTCCTGCTGATGTTCAGGTGTATATCAGTATGTAGTGTCTCTACTTTAAAGAGTCCTCTCCTGCTGATGTTCAGGTGTATATCAGTATGTAGTGTCTCTACTTTAAAGAGTCCTCTCCTGCTGATGTTCAGGTGTATATCAGTATGTAGTGTCTCTACTTTAAAGAGTCCTCTCCTGCTGATGTTCAGGTGTATATCAGTATGTAGTGTCTCTACTTTAAAGAGTCCTCTCCTGCTGATGTTCAGGTGTATATCAGTATGTAGTGTCTCTACTTTAAAGAGTCCTCTCCTGCTGATGTTCAGGTGTATATCAGTATGTAGTGTCTCTACTTTAAAGAGTCCTCTCCTGCTGATGTTCAGGTGTATATCAGTATGTAGTGTCTCTACTTTAAAGAGTCCTCTCCTGCTGATGTTCAGGTGTATATCAGTATGTAGTGTCTCTACTTTAAAGAGTCCTCTCCTGCTGATGTTCAGGTGTATATCAGTATGTAGTGTCTCTACTTTAAAGAGTCCTCTCCTGCTGATGTTCAGGTGTATATCAGTATGTAGTGTCTCTACTTTAAAGAGTCCTCTCCTGCTGATGTTCAGGTGTATATCAGTATGTAGTGTCTCTACTTTAAAGAGTCCTCTCCTGCTGATGTTCAGGTGTATATCAGTATGTAGTGTCTCTACTTTAAAGAGTCCTCTCCTGCTGATGTTCAGGTGTATATCAGTATGTAGTGTCTCTACTTTAAAGAGTCCTCTCCTGCTGATGTTCAGGTGTATATCAGTATGTAGTGTCTCTACTTTAAAGAGTCCTCTCCTGCTGATGTTCAGGTGTATATCAGTATGTAGTGTCTCTACTTTAAAGAGTCCTCTCCTGCTGATGCTCAGGTGTATATCAGTATGTAGTGTCTCTACTTTAAAGAGTCCTCTCCTGCTGATGTTCAGGTGTATATCAGTATGTAGTGTCTCTACTTTAAAGAGTCCTCTCCTGCTGATGTTCAGGTGTATATCAGTATGTAGTCTCTACTTTAAAGAGTCCTCTCCTGCTGATGTTCAGGTGTATATCAGTATGTAGTGTCTCTACTTTAAAGAGTCCTCTCCTGCTGATGTTCAGGTGTATATCAGTATGTAGTGTCTCTACTTTAAAGAGTCCTCTCCTGCTGATGTTCAGGTGCATATCAGTATGTAGTGTCTCTACTTTAAAGAGTCCTCTCCTGCTGATGTTCAGGTGTATATCAGTACGTAGCGTCTCTACTTTAAAGAGTCCTCTCCTGCTGATGTTCAGGTGTATATCAGTATGTAGTGTCTCTACTTTAAAGAGTCCTCTCCTGCTGATGTTCAGGTGTATATCAGTATATAGTGTCTCTACTTTAAAGAGTCCTCTCCTGCTGATGTTCAGGTGTATATCAGTACGTAGTGTCTCTACTTTAAAGAGTCTTCTCCTGCTGATGTTCAGGTGTATATCAGTATGTAGTGTCTCTACTTTAAAGAGTTTCTCTCCTGCTGATGTTCAGGTGTATATCAGTATGTAGTGTCTCTACTTTAAAGAGTCCTCTCCTGCTGATGTTCAGGTGTATATCAGTATGTAGCGTCTCTACTTTAAAGAGTCCTCTCCTGCTGATGTTCAGGTGTATATCAGTATGTAGCGTCTCTACTTTAAAGAGTCCTCTCCTGCTGATGTTCAGGTGTATATCAGAAAGTAGTGTCTCTACTTTAAAGAGTCCTCTCCTGCTGATGTTCAGGTGTATATCAGTATGTAGTGTCTCTACTTTAAAGAGTCCTCTCCTGCTGATGTTCAGGTGTATATCAGCATGTAGTGTCTCTACTTTAAAGAGTCCTCTCCTGCTGATGTTCAGGTGTATATCAGTATGTAGTGTCTCTACTTTAAAGAGTCCTCTCCTGCTGATGTTCAGGTGTATATCAGTATGTAGTGTCTCTACTTTAAAGAGTCCTCTCCTGCTGATGTTCAGGTGTATATCAGTATGTAGTGTCTCTACTTTAAAGAGTCCTCTCCTGCTGATGTTCAGGTGTATATCAGTATGTAGTGTCTCTACTTTAAAGAGTCCTCTCCTGCTGATGTTCAGGTGTATATCAGTATGTAGTGTCTCTACTTTAAAGAGTCCTCTCCTGCTGATGTTCAGGTGTATATCAGTATGTAGTGTCTCTACTTTAAAGAGTCCTCTCCTGCTGATGTTCAGGTGTATATCAGTATGTAGTGTCTCTACTTTAAAGAGTCCTCTCCTGCTGATGTTCAGGTGTATATCAGTATGTAGTGTCTCTACTTTAAAGAGTCCTCTCCTGCTGATGTTCAGGTGTATATCAGTATGTAGTGTCTCTACTTTAAAGAGTCCTCTCCTGCTGATGTTCAGGTGTATATCAGTATGTAGTGTCTCTACTTTAAAGAGTCCTCTCCTGCTGATGTTCAGGTGTATATCAGTATGTAGTGTCTCTACTTTAAAGAGTCCTCTCCTGCTGATGTTCAGGTGTATATCAGTATGTAGTGTCTCTACTTTAAAGAGTCCTCTCCTGCTGATGTTCAGGTGTATATCAGTATGTAGTGTCTCTACTTTAAAGAGTCCTCTCCTGCTGATGTTCAGGTGTATATCAGTATGTAGTGTCTCTACTTTAAAGAGTCCTCTCCTGCTGATGTTCAGGTGTATATCAGTATGTAGTGTCTCTACTTTAAAGAGTCCTCTCCTGCTGATGTTCAGGTGTATATCAGTATGTAGTGTCTCTACTTTAAAGAGTCCTCTCCTGCTGATGTTCAGGTGTATATCAGTATGTAGTGTCTCTACTTTAAAGAGTCCTCTCCTGCTGATGTTCAGGTGTATATCAGTATGTAGTGTCTCTACTTTAAAGAGTCCTCTCCTGCTGATGTTCAGGTGTATATCAGTATGTAGTGTCTCTACTTTAAAGAGTCCTCTCCTGCTGATGTTCAGGTGTATATCAGTATGTAGTGTCTCTACTTTAAAGAGTCCTCTCCTGCTGATGTTCAGGTGTATATCAGTATGTAGTGTCTCTACTTTAAAGAGTCCTCTCCTGCTGATGTTCAGGTGTATATCAGTATGTAGTGTCTCTACTTTAAAGAGTCCTCTCCTGCTGATGTTCAGGTGTATATCAGTATGTAGTGTCTCTACTTTAAAGAGTCCTCTCCTGCTGATGTTCAGGTGTATATCAGTATGTAGTGTCTCTACTTTAAAGAGTCCTCTCCTGCTGATGTTCAGGTGTATATCAGTATGTAGTGTCTCTACTTTAAAGAGTCCTCTCCTGCTGATGTTCAGGTGTATATCAGTATGTAGTGTCTCTACTTTAAAGAGTCCTCTCCTGCTGATGTTCAGGTGTATATCAGTATGTAGTGTCTCTACTTTAAAGAGTCCTCTCCTGCTGATGTTCAGGTGTATATCAGTATGTAGTGTCTCTACTTTAAAGAGTCCTCTCCTGCTGATGTTCAGGTGTATATCAGTATGTAGTGTCTCTACTTTAAAGAGTCCTCTCCTGCTGATGTTCAGGTGTATATCAGTATGTAGTGTCTCTACTTTAAAGAGTCCTCTCCTGCTGATGTTCAGGTGTATATCAGTATGTAGTGTCTCTACTTTAAAGAGTCCTCTCCTGCTGATGTTCAGGTGTATATCAGTATGTAGTGTCTCTACTTTAAAGAGTCCTCTCCTCTGATGTTCAGGTGTATATCAGTATGTAGTGTCTCTACTTTAAAGAGTCCTCTCCTCTGATGTTCAGGTGTATATCAGTATGTAGTGTCTCTACTTTAAAGAGTCCTCTCCTGCTAATGTTCAGGTGTATATCAGTATGTAGTGTCTCTACTTTAAAGAGTCCTCTCCTGCTGATGTTCAGGTGTATATCAGTACGTAGTGTCTCTACTTTAAAGAGTCCTCTCCTGCTGATGTTCAGGTGTATATCAGTACGTAGTGTCTCTACTTTAAAGAGTCCTCTCCTGCTGATGTTCAGGTGTATATCAGTGTGTAGTGTCTCTCCTTTAAAGAGTCCTCTCCTGCTGATGTTCAGGTGTATATCAGTATGTAGTGTCTCTACTTTAAAGAGTCCTCTCCTGCTGATGTTCAGGTGTATATCAGTATGTAGTGTCTCTACTTTAAAGAGTCCTCTCCTCTGATGTTCAGGTGTATATCAGTATGTAGTGTCTCTACTTTAAAGAGTCCTCTCCTGCTGATGTTCAGGTGTATATCAGTGTGTAGTGTCTCTACTTTAAAGAGTCCTCTCCTGCTGATATTCAGGTGAATATCAGTATGTAGTGTCTCTACTTTAAAGAGTCCTCTCCTGCTGATGTTCAGGTGTATATCAGTACGTAGTGTCTCTACTTTAAAGAGTCCTCTCCTCTGATGTTCAGGTGTATATCAGTATGTAGTGTCTCTCCTTTAAAGAGTCCTCTCCTGCTGATGTTCAGGTGTATATCAGCGTGTAGCGTCTCTACTTTAAAGAGTCCTCTCCTGCTGATGTTCAGGTGTATATCAGTATGTAGTGTCTCTACTTTAAAGAGTCCTCTCCTGCTGATGTTCAGGTGTATATCAGTATGTAGTGTCTCTACTTTAAAGAGTGCTCTCCTGCTGATGTTCAGGTGTATATCAGCGTGTAGCATCTCTACTTTAAAGAGTCCTCTCCTGCTGATGTTCAGGTGTATATCAGTATGTAGTGTCTCTACTTTAAAGAGTGCTCTCCTGCTGATGTTCAGGTGTATATCAGCGTGTAGCATCTCTACTTTAAAGAGTCCTCTCCTGCTGATGTTCAGGTGTATATCAGTATGTAGTGTCTCTACTTTAAAGAGTCCTCTCCTGCTGATGTTCAGGTGTATATCAGTATGTAGTGTCTCTACTTTAAAGAGTGCTCTCCTGCTGATGTTCAGGTGTATATCAGCGTGTAGCATCTCTACTTTAAAGAGTCCTCTCCTGCTGATGTTCAGGTGTATATCAGTATGTAGTGTCTCTACTTTAAAGAGTCCTCTCCTGCTGATGTTCAGGTGTATATCAGTGTGTAGTGTCTCTACTTTAAAGAGTCCTCTCCTGCTGATGTTCAGGTGTATATCAGTACATAGTGTCTCTACTTTAAAGAGTCCTCTCCTGCTGATGTTCAGGTGTATATCAGTGTGTAGTGTCTCTACTTTAAAGAGTCCTCTCCTGCTGATGTTCAGGTGTATATCAGTATGTAGTGTCTCTACTTTAAAGAGTCCTCTCCTGCTGATGTTCAGGTGTATATCAGTATGTAGTGTCTCTACTTTAAAGAGTCCTCTCCTGCTGATGTTCAGGTGTATATCAGTATGTAGTGTCTCTACTTTAAAGAGTCCTCTCCTGCTGATGTTCAGGTGTATATCAGTGTGTAGTGTCTCTACTTTAAAGAGTCCTCTCCTGCTGATGTTCAGGTGTATATCAGTATGTAGTGTCTCTACTTTAAAGAGTCCTCTCCTCTGATGTTCAGGTGTATCTCAGGATGTAGCGTCTCTACTTTAAAGAGTCCTCTCCTCTGATGATCAGGTGTATATCAGTATGTAGCGTCTCTACTTTAAAGAGTCCTCTCCTGCTGATGTTCAGGTGTATATCAGTATGTAGTGTCTCTACTTTAAAGAGTGCTCTCCTGCTGATGTTCAGGTGTATATCAGCGTGTAGCGTCTCTACTTTAAAGAGTCCTCTCCTCTGATGTTCAGGTGTATATCAGCGTGTAGCGTCTCTACTTTAAAGAGTCCTCTCCTGCTGACGTTCAGGTGTATATCAGCGTGTAGCGTCTCTACTTTAAAGAGTCCTCTCCTGCTGATGTTCAGGTGTATATCAGTATGTAGTGTCTCTACTTTAAAGAGTCCTCTCCTCTGATGTTCAGGTGTATATCAGCGTGTAGCGTCTCTACTTTAAAGAGTCCTCTCCTGCTGATGTTCAGGTGTATATCAGCGTGTAGCGTCTCTACTTTAAAGAGTCCTCTCCTCTGGTGTTCAGGTGTATATCAGCATGTAGCGTCTCTACTTTAAAGAGTCCTCTCCTGCTGATGTTCAGGTGTATATCAGCGTGTAGCGTCTCTACTTTAAAGAGTCCTCTCCTGCTGATGTTCAGGTGTATATCAGCGTGTAGCGTCTCTACTTTAAAGAGTGCTCTGTAATGCATAAACTCACCAAAGTTCATGATGGCCTCCAGGGCGGTCTTGTCCATGACGACCATCATCTGGGACATGCTTTGAGGCGCCTCGGCGTGCAGCTCAGACACACCGTTGAGCTGCAGCTCCACCTGCAGGCAGTAAGCGGTTAGTGCAGCAGGATCCCTCTGAAGAGCAGAGTCCTTCACACGGTCGAGATGGAGGAACAGAAAGCAGTGTCATGTGCACTTCAGAGCAGCTCCACGTCAGAAATGAGCATGCTTGTCTTGTGTCTATCTGTGTATTACTGTGTATTAGTGTCATGTGTATTAGTGTGTATTAGTGTCATGTGTATTAGTGTGTATTAGTGTGTATTAGTGTGTATTAGTGTGTATTCGTGTGTATTCGTGTGTATTAGTGTGTATTAGTGTGTGTTAGTGTGTATTTGTGTGTATTAGTGTGTATTCGTGTGTATTAGTGTGTATTAGTGTGTGTTAGTGTGTGTTAGTGTGTATTAGTGTCATGTGTATTAGTGTGTATTAGTGTGTATTAGTGTGTATTAGTGTGTATTAGTGTGTATTAGTGTGTATTCGTGTGTATTAGTGTGTATTCGTGTGTATTAGTGTGTGTTAGTGTGTGTTAGTGTGTGTTACTGTGTATTCGTGTGTATTCGTGTGTATTAGTGTGTATTAGTGTGTGTTAGTGTGTATTTGTGTGTATTAGTGTGTATTCGTGTAATGTGTATTAGTGAGTATTACTGTGTATTAGTGTGTGTTAGTGTGTGTTAGTGTGTGTTACTGTGTATTCGTGTGTATTCGTGTGTATTAGTGTGTATTAGTGTGTGTTAGTGTGTATTTGTGTGTATTACTGTGTATTCGTGTAATGTGTATTAGTGAGTATTACTGTGTATTAGTGTGTATTAGTGTGTATTAGTGTGTATTTGTGTGTATTAGTGTGTGTTAGTGTGTGTTAGTGTGTGTTCGTGTGTATTAGTGTGTGTTAGTGTGTGTTAGTGTGTGTTAGTGTGTATTCGTGTGTGTTAGTGTGTATTACTGTGTATTAGTGTGTGTAAGTGTGTGTTAGTGTGTGTTAGTGTGTGTTAGTGTGTGTTAGTGTGTGTTAGTGTGTGTTAGTGTGTGTTCGTGTGTATTAGTGTGTGTTAGTGTGTGTTAGTGTGTATTCGTGTGTGTTAGTGTGTATTACTGTGTATTAGTGTGTGTAAGTGTGTGTTAGTGTGTGTTAGTGTGTGTTAGTGTGTGTTAGTGTGTGTTAGTGTGTGTAAGTGTGTGTTAGTGTGTGTTTGTGTGTGTAAGTGTGTGTTAGTGTGTGTTAGTGTGTGTTAGTGTGTGTTAGTGTGTGTTAGTGTGTGTTAGTGTGTATTCGTGTACCTGGGCGATGTACGTCAGCAGGGACGTCAGGTCGCTGCAGCTCTGGGCCTTCTCGTTGATGTCCGTGACCGCGTGCCTGATCTGCTGCAGCGTCTTCACCGTCGCCAGGATCTTCTGGAGCTGCTTGCTCTCCGAGGCCGAGACCACCTGGGGGTCAGGAGGAGACACGGCTCACACACACACACACACACACACTGTATAGCCATGAGAGCGTGTGATACCTCGGCCCTCTGACCCCCACTCCTTCGTTATTACGTCACAGCGTATACCTCAGCGGCCCGGTGCAAAGCGCATCAGCGACCGCGCCCCCCCCACAGAGCAGCAGATCACCCACCGCGCCCCCCCCCACAGAGCAGCAGATCACCCACCTCGCCCCCCCCACAGAGCAGCAGATCACCCACCTCGCCCCCCCCACAGAGCAGCAGATCACCCACCTCGCCCCCCCCCACAGAGCAGCAGATCACCCACCTCGCCCCCCCCACAGAGCAGCAGATCACCCACCGCGCCCCCCCCACAGAGCAGCAGATCACCCACCGCGCCCCCCCCACAGAGCAGCAGATCACCCACCTCGCCCCCCCCCACAGAGCAGCAGATCACCCACCTCGCCCCCCCCACAGAGCAGCAGATCACCCACCTCGCCCCCCCCACAGAGCAGCAGATCACCCACCCTCGCCCCCCCCCACAGAGCAGCAGATCACCCACCTCGCCCCCCCCCACAGAGCAGCAGATCACCCACCTCGCCCCCCCCACAGAGCAGCAGATCACCCACCTCGCCCCCCCCACAGAGCAGCAGATCACCCACCTCGCCCCCCCCACAGAGCAGCAGATCACCCACCTCGCCCCCCCCCACAGAGCAGCAGATCACCCACCTCGCCCCCCCCACAGAGCAGCAGATCACCCACCTCGCCCCCCCCCACAGGGCAGCAGATCACCCACCTCGCCCCCCCCACAGAGCAGCAGATCACCCACCTCGCCCCCCCACAGAGCAGCAGATCACCCACCTCGCCCCCCCCACAGAGCAGCAGATCACCCACCTCGCCCCCCCCCACAGAGCAGCAGATCACCCACCTCGCCCCCCCCACAGAGCAGCAGATCACCCACCTCGCCCCCCCCACAGAGCAGCAGATCACCCACCTCGCCCCCCCCCACAGAGCAGCAGATCACCCACCGCGCCCCCCCCCACAGAGCAGCAGATCACCCACCTCGCCCCCCCCACAGAGCAGCAGATCACCCACCTCGCCCCCCCCACAGAGCAGCAGATCACCCACCTCGCCCCCCCCCACAGAGCAGCAGATCACCCACCTCGCCCCCCCCACAGAGCAGCAGATCACCCACCTCGCCCCCCCCCACAGAGCAGCAGATGTATGTCTTAAGTGTAATTTGGCATGCTTTTATTTTGAAGGCGAGTTTACGCTGTTGACACGAAGTTGTTGCTATGGAAACAAAAAAAGCTTCACAGCGGGTGGAACTTGTCATAAAGTCCGCGATAATAAAGCCCGCCCATTTAGAGGGAAGATATGATTGGTCAATTGTACTGTCATGTGACATCACTCTCTCGTTCAGTTACTATAGCAACCCTCTGAGAGTTCACAGCTGGAGGGCCCTCAGAGCGGGGCAAGAGGGCCCTCAGAGTGGGCCCTCAGGGCGGGCCAAGAGGGCCCCCAGGGCGGGCCTAGAGAGCCCTCAGGGGGGGCCCTCAGGGCGGGGGCCCCCAGGGCGGGCCTAGAGGGCGGGCCTAGAGGGCCCTCAGAGCGGGCCCTCAGGGCGGGCCCTCAGGGCGGGCCAAGAGGGCCCTCAGAGCAGGCCCTCAGGGCGGGCCTAGAGTGATGGAGTGGGTCAGCAGACAGAGGGACAGACAGAGACACAGAGAGACAGACAGACAGAGGGACAGACAGACAGACAGACAGAGGGACAGACAGACAGAGGGACAGACAGAGAGACAGAGACACAGAGAGACAGACAGACAGAGGGGCAGACAGAGAGACAGAGGGAGAGAGGGACAGAGGGAGAGAGACAGACAGACAGAGACACAGAAAGACAGACAGACAGAGAGACAGACAGAGGGACAGACAGATTGTGCTATACCTCGGCTTCTCTCAGCAGGTTGTCCATCCTGTCCTTCAGGATGTGGGTCAGGATGCTGTAGGACCGCTGCAGCTCCTGCTGCAGATTCAGC
>CM070490.1:263816-306316 GCA_036324585.1 Champsocephalus esox
TGAACAATATCAAGTTTTAATATTTCTAATAGAGTATTATTTAGATCTCTTTGTAATATTTTCTTTAAAAGGTCGGAATATTTGCAAACACTGAAGTCGTATACATTTGAATTAAACGTCTTAATGTCAGGAGGAGGAGGGGGGGGGCAAAACGAATCTCTGGGTTTTCTTTGGAAGTTTTTCCTTGTACGATGTGAGGGTCTAAGGACAGAGGGTGTCGTATTGATATTCTGTACACACTGTGAAGACCACTGAGACAAATGTAACATTTGTGATATTAAGCTATATAAATAAACATTGATTGATCTCTGATATTTGGGAAATGTGTTTTTTGTATTCATTAAGTTTTTATTTTTTCTAGATTTTTATTTCTATTCTTAATATTTACAATTAATATTTCACTCCACAGATACACACAGCACGATGAGTGAGGATTAGATAACTATCCCGAGCCTCAGCCACACCTGGTCCCTCTCACTCCGTCACAGTTCCTGTTACCTGCTGACTTAAACCTGCCGACGCCTCCATGTCCTCCATGTCCTGTGGGAGAGAGAACCAATGCAGGCGTTTAGAGCAGCAACAGGCCAGAGTTAGAAACAGGATTCACACGGGGTACAAATAAAAGTGATGGAGTGATAGAGGGATAGAGTGATAGAGTGATACAGTGATAGAGTGATAAAGTGATAGAGGGATAGAGTGATAGAGTGATACAGTGATAGAGGGATAGAGTGATAGAGGGATAGAGTGATAGAGTGATAAAGTGATAGAGGGATAGAGTGATAGAGTGATAAAGTGATAGAGTGATACAGTGATAGAGTGATAGTGTGATAGAGTGATAGAGTGATAAAGTGATAGAGGGATAGAGTGATAGAGTGATACAGTGATAGAGTGATACAGGGATAGAGTGATAGAGTGATACAGTGATAGAGTGATAAAGTGATAGAGGGATAGAGTGATAGAGTGATACAGTGATAGAGTGATAAAGTGATAGAGGGATAGAGTGATAGAGTGATAAAGTGATAGAGGGATAGAGTGATAGAGTGATAAAGTGATAGAGTGATACAGTGATAGAGTGATAGTGTGATAGAGTGATAGAGTGAAAGTGATAAAGTGATAGAGTGATATAGTGATAGAGTGATAAAGTGGTAGAGTGATAGAGTGATACAGTGATATAGTGATAGAGTGATAGAGTGATAGAGTGATAGAGTGATAAAGTGATAGAGTGATAGAGTGATAAAGTGATAGAGTGATAGAGTGATAGCGTGATACAGTGATACAGTGATAAAGTGATAGAGTGATAGAGTGATAAAGTGATAGAGTGATAGAGTGATAGTGATAAAGTGATAGAGTGATAAAGTGATAAAGTGATAAAGTGATAGAGTGATATAGTGATAGAGTGATACAGTGATAAAGTGATAGAGTGATAGAGTGATTGAATGATACAGTGATAGAGTGATAAAGTGATAGAGTGATACAGTGATAGGGTGATAGAGTGATACAGTGATAGAGTGATAGGGTGATAAAGTGAAAGAGTGATAGAGTGATACAGTGATAAAGTGATAGAGTGATAAAGTGATAGAGTGATAGAGTGATAGAGGGATAAAGTGATACAGTGATAAAGTGATAGAGTGATAGAGTGATACAGTGATAGAGTGATAAAGTGATAGAGGGATAAAGTGATAAAGTGATAGAGTGATAAAGTGATAGAGTGATAAAGTGATAGAGTGATACAGTGATACAGTGATAAAGTGATAGAGTGATAAAGTGAAAGAGTGATACAGTGATAGAGTGATAAAGTGATAGAGTGATAAAGTGATAGAGTGATACAGTGATAAAGTGATAGAGTGATAGAGTGATACAGTGATAGAGTGATAGAGTGATAAAGTGATAGAGTGATAAAGTGAAAGAGTGATACAGTGATAGAGTGATAGAGGGATAAAGTGAAAGAGGGATAGACTGATTGAGTGATAGAGTGATATAGTGATTGAGTGATAGAGTGATAAAGTGAAAGAGGGATAGAGTGATTGAGTGATAGTGTGATAGAGTGATAGTGTGATAGAGTGATAAAGTGATAGAGTGAAACAGTGATAGAGTGAAACAGTGATAGAGTGATAAAGTGATAGAGTGATAAAGTGATAGAGTGAAACAGTGATTGAGTGATAAAGTGATAGTGATAGAGTGATTGAGTGATAAAGTGATAGAGTGAAACAGTGATAGAGTGATACAGTGATAGAGTGATAGGGTGATACAGTGATACAGTGATAGAGTGATAAAGTGATAGAGTGAAACAGTGATAGAGTGAAACAGTGATAGAGTAATAGAGTGAAACAGTGATACAGTGATAGAGTGATAAAGTGATTGAGTGATAAAGTGATAGAGTGAAACAGTGATAGAGTGATACAGTGATAGAGTGAAACAGTGATTGAGTGATAAAGTGATAGTGAGATTGAGTGATACAGTGATAGAGTGATAGAGTGATAAAGTGATTGAGTGATAGAGTGATAGAGTGATAAAGTGATAAAGTGATAGAGTGAAACAGTGATAGAGTGATAGAGTGAAACAGTGATACAGTGATAGAGTGATAAAGTGATTGAGTGATAGAGTGATAGAGTGATAGAGTGATACAGTGATAGAGTGAAACAGTGATAGAGTGATAGAGTGAAACAGTGATAGAGTGATACAGTGATAGAGTGATAAAGTGATAGAGTGATAGAGTGATAAAGTGAAAGAGTGATACAGTGATAGAGTGATAAAGTGATAGAGTGATAAAGTGATAGAGTGATACAGTGATACAGTGATAAAGTGATAGAGTGATTGAGTGATAGAGTGATAGAGTGATACAGTGATAGAGTGATACAGTGATAGAGTGATAGAGTGATAAAGTGATAGAGTGATAGAGTGATAAAGTGAAAGAGTGATACAGTGATAGAGTGATAGAGGGATAAAGTGAAAGAGGGAAAGAGGGATAGACTGATTGAGTGATAGAGTGATATAGTGATTGAGTGATAGAGTGATAAAGTGAAAGAGGGATAGAGTGATTGAGTGATAGTGTGATAGAGTGATAGTGTGATAGAGTGATAGAGTGATAAAGTGATAGAGTGAAACAGTGATAGAGTGATAAAGTGATAGAGTGATAAAGTGATAGAGTGAAACAGTGATTGAGTGATAAAGTGATAGTGATAGAGTGATAAAGTGATAGAGTGAAACAGTGATAGAGTGATACAGTGATAGAGTGATAGTGATAAAGTGATTGGGTGATACAGTGATACAGTGATAGAGTGATACAGTGATAGAGTGAAACAGTGATAGAGTGAAACAGTGATAGAGTGATACAGTGATAGAGTGATAAAGTGATTGAGTGATAGAGGGATAAAGTGATATAGTGAAACAGTGATAGAGTGATATAGTGATAAAGTGATTGAGTGATAGAGTGATAGAGTGATAGAGTGATAAAGTGATAGAGTGAAACAGTGATAGAGTGATAGAGTGAAACAGTGATAGAGTGAAACAGTGATAGAGTGATACAGTGATACAGTGATAGAGTGAAACAGTGATAGAGTGATACAGTGATAGAGTGATAAAGTGATAGAGTGAAACAGTGATAGAGTGATAGAGTGAAACAGTGATAGAGTGATACAGTGATAGAGTGATAGAGTGATAAAGTGATTGAGTGATAGAGTGATAAAGTGATAGAGTGAAACAGTGATTGAGTGATAAAGTGATAGAGTGAAACAGTGATAGAGTGATACAGTGATAGAGTGATACAGTGATAAAGTGATAGAGTGAAACAGTGATAGAGTGATAGAGTGATAAAGTGATTGAGTGATAGAGTGAAACAGTGATTGAGTGATAAAGTGATAGTGATAGAGTGATAGAGTGGTAGAGTAATAGAGTGATAGAGTGATAAAGTGATAGAGTGAAACAGTGATAGAGTGATACAGTGATAGAGTGATAGAGTGAAACCGTGATAGAGTGATAGAGTGGTAGAGTGATAGAGTGATACAGTGATAGAGTGATAGTGTGATAGAGTGATAAAGTGATAGAGTGATAAAGTGATAGAGTGATAAAGTGATAAAGTGAAACAGTGATAGAGTGATAAAGTGATAGAGTGATATAGTGATAGAGTGATTGAGTGATAGAGTGATATAGTGATAGAGTGATTGAGTGATAGAGTGAAACAGTGATAGAGTGATAGAGTGATACAGTGATAGAGTAATTGAGTGATTGAGTGATAGAGTGATAGAGTGATAGTGTGATAGATTGATAAAGTGATAGAGTGATAAAGTGATAGAGTGAAACAGTGATAGAGTGGTAGAGTGATAAAGTGATAGAGTGAAACACTGATAGAGTGATACAGTGATAGAGTGATAAAGTGATAGAGTGATAAAGGGATAGAGTTAAACAGTGATAGAGTGATAGAGTGATAAAGTGGTAGAGTGATAGAGTGAAACAGTGATTGAGTGATAAAGTGATAGTGATAGAGTGATAGAGTGGTAGAGTAATATAGTGATAGAGTGATAAAGTGATAGAGTGAAACAGTGATAGAGTGATACAGTGATAGAGTGATAGAGTGAAACCGTGATAGAGTGATAGAGTGGTAGAGTGATACAGTGATAGAGTGATAGTGTGATAGAGTGATAAAGTGATAGAGTGATAAAGTGATAGAGTGATAGAGTGATAAAGTGATAGAGTGATATAGTGATAGAGTGATTGAGTGATAGAGTGATAGAGTGATAGAGTGATAGAGTGATAGAGTGATAGTGTGATACAGTGATAGAGTGATAGAGTGATAGAGTGATAGAGTGATAAAGTGATAGAGTGATAAGTGATAAAGTGATAGAGTGAAACAGTGATAGAGTGATAGAGTGATACAGTGATAGAGTGATTGAGTGATTGAGTGATAGAGTGATAGAGTGATAGTGTGATAGATTGATAAAGTGATAGAGTGATAAAGTGATAGAGTGAAACAGTGATAGAGTGGTAGAGTGATAAAGTGATAGAGTGAAACACTGATAGAGTGATACAGTGATAGAGTGATAAAGTGATAGAGTGATAAAGGGATAGAGTTAAACAGTGATAGAGTGATAGAGTGATAAAGTGGTAGAGTGATAGAGTGAAACAGTGATAGAGTGATACAGTGATAGTGATAGAGTGATAAAGTGATAGAGTGAAACACTGATAGAGTGATACAGTGATAGAGTGATAGAGTGAAACAGTGATACAGTGATAGAGTGATAGAGTGATACAGTGATAGAGTGATAGAGTGATAAAGTGATAGAGTGATAAAGTGATAGAGTGATAGAGTGATAGAGTGATAAAGTGATAGAGTGAAACAGTGTTACAGTGATAGAGTGATAGAGTGATAGAGTGAAACAGTGATACAGTGATAGAGTGATAAAGTGATAA
Source organism: Champsocephalus esox (assembly GCA_036324585.1). Classification (NCBI taxonomy): domain Eukaryota; kingdom Metazoa; phylum Chordata; class Actinopteri; order Perciformes; family Channichthyidae; genus Champsocephalus; species Champsocephalus esox. The sequence continues at coordinate 269,223 of CM070490.1, forward strand.
AGTGATAGAGTGAAACACTGATAGAGTGATACAGTGATAGTGTGATAGAGTGAAACAGTGATACAGTGATAGAGTGATAGAGTGATAGAGTGAAACAGTGATACAGTGATAGAGTGATAGAGTGATACAGTGATAGAGTGATAGAGTGATAAAGTGATAGAGTGATAGAGTGATAGAGTGAAACAGTGATACAGTGATAAAGTGATAGAGTGATAAAGTGATAGAGTGATAGAGTGAAACACTGATAGAGTGATACAGTGATAGAGTGATAGAGTGATAAAGTGATAGAGTGATAGAGTGATAGAGTGATACAGTGATAGAGTGATAAAGTGATAGAGTGATAGAGTGATAGAGTGATAGAGTGATACAGTGATAGAGTGAAACAGTGATAGAGTGATAAAGTGATAGAGTGAAACAGTGATAGAGTGATAGAGTGATAGAGTGATAAAGTGATAGAGTGAAACAGTGATAGAGTGAAACAGTGATACAATGATAGTGATAGAGTGATAGAGTGATAGTGATACAGTGATAAAGTGATAGAGTGAAACAGTGATAGAGTGATACAGTGATAGAGTGATAGAGTGATAAAGTGATAGAGTGATAAAGTGATAGAGTGAAACAGTGATAGAGTGATAAAGTGATAGAGTGAAACAGTGATAGAGTGATACAGTGATAGAGTGATAAATCGATAAAGTGAAACAGTGATAGAGTGATACAGTGATAGTGATAGTGTGATAGATTGATAGAGTGATAGAGTGAAACAGTGATACAGTGATACAGTGATAGAGTGATAGAGTGATACAGTGATAGAGTGATAGAGTGATACAGTGATAGAGTGATAGAGTGATAGAGTGAAACAGTGATACAGTGATAGAGTGATAGAGTGATAGAGTGATAGAGTGATACAGTGATAGAGTGATATAGTGATAAAGTGATAAAGTGATAAAGTGATAGAGTGATATAGTGATACAGTGAAACGTGATAGAGTGATACAGTGATAGAGTGATATAGTGATATAGTGATAGAGTGATAAAGTGATAGAGTGATATAGTGAAACAGTGAAACAGTGATAGAGTGATACAGTGATAGAGTGATATAGTGATAGAGGGATAGAGTGATATAGTGATATAGTGATATAGTGATAGAGTGATAAAGTGATAGAGTGATAGAGTGATACAGTGATAGAGTGATAGAGTGATTGAGGCGATCCAGCATAACACAACAGGAAAGAAAGAAGGAATCAATCAAACACAGATATAGCTGATCAGTAATTCTTATTTAGTTGTTGTTGCAACAAACAAACAATAATGGGGAGAACATCACCTGCTGCCACAGCAGCCAGTCGCGGAAATGCCCCTGACAGTAGCAACAAGCATACAGCATATATAGCCACTGCAATGAGCACACACACATGTCCCTAAGCATGTTTAACGCCCACACATGTGATCATGCAGCCTACTACACACACGTCACATGTTTATCTCTCTGAAAGCTATACTTGTTTAAACGTCATCGTCTCATGACATCCTGAGGAGTAGTTCACTAACAACGGTTAACTGTTCGTATACCCTGAGGCCTTCTCCGAACTTCCTCTCCCCTCGGCGTCAGCTCACTTTAACTGAATACATCTATTGATCACTCAGAAGGACCATCGTCTCTCTCACCGTGTGACCCGACTCAGAACCACACATCCTCCGGTATCATTCGATTGGACGACGCAAATTAGTCATTCGAGACAAACATGTCCACTGCAAAAGACTTTGATAAAAACATTATATTAATAGGTTTTTTCCATAACTTCTTTGGGTTCAATCTTTAAAGCAACTTCCGCCCTAATAGAAAATCCTGAAAATGTAATCATTTTCAGGATTTTAACCCTTTCAATGCAATTTTGAATTCATGACACCGCTGTTTTTTTTCATGATGAAAACAGAGAAAATGAGTTATTTTCCAAAAAATACACATCTGGAGACCGGCTCGTTTTTACACAGTCTTGGAGATGTCAAAGATTAGCAACAACATGGATTTGTTTGCATTATTAGTTTTTGCACAGAATCAGAATAAACAAAAAACTCACACATTAGCCACTCGCGGACAAAAATGTCAAAAAACAGATTAATATTTTTTAAACCTTTTTGGGGTTAAATCTTTCAATCAACTTCAGTCCTGATCAAAAATACCAAATGTTAACTTGTGCTCAGGATTTTAACCCTTCAACTGCCAGTTTGAAAACATGAATTTGTGTTTTCTATGAAAAACAGGCAGTTATTTTCCATATAATGAATGTTGACAAAAAAGTGGTATCTCTCTCACAGGCTCCGCCCTCTACTGGACTCTATGGGTACTACCTCACCCTGCGAGCATTCTCCCACTGAGACTTCTATAGACGTAGCCGGCCCTGGGCGGGCCTACCTGAACGCGCGCGCATCACACCGTATAAAAGGAGGCCTCGCCTCCTGACCATCGTCCTTTTCTCTTCAGCAGCGGAAGTGATTCCACGAGAGACTGCAACGTTTGAAAGAAGAAGAAAGAGTTATCATACCTCCAGGGAGTCGCTAGAGACCCGGGCCTGTCCTTCGTGCCCTGGCTGAAATAGCGGGCGCCGATCCCCACCACCTTGCTTCGAGTGGTTGGGGGACCAGGATATGGCCGAGGCGGTGCCTCGTTCACCATTCCTTCCGGGCATCACCCAGGACTCTCCCTGGGTGATGATCGTGGCGGCGGGTGTGTGGGCTACTCGCTTATTGCGAGAGATGCCCCCGCCTCACCAGGTCAGAGCGAGGCCGAATAAGTAGCTTGGTCCACGGGCCTTGCCCCAGGCCCGGTTCCCCCAGGGACCGGTGCTGGGTGGCTTCACGTGATATAGGGTCGCCCCTACGTCATCACAGACCGCCGCCGCTGCCCGCCGTGTGATGTCCCTGGGATATCACGCCGCGTGGCACTTTCCAAAGAGGATCGTGTTGATCTCCGGGGAGCCCCCGTGTTTACGGAAGGGCTCTTTGGATCGATCTCCTTGCTCACGGGATGAGGAGGAGTCGCAGCGTGGCTGAAGAAACGCTGTCCTCCACTCCCCGCCCCCGCTGTAAACCCCAGTATAGGGAGCCAGCAGGTGGGCGTGTGCACGTGAGTGGAATAAACCGAGTGCTCAAAGCACTGTGCGGGTTCAAGAGACGCCATTGTGTGTGTGTGTGTGTGTGTGTGTGTGTGTGTGTGTGTGTGTGTGTGTGGTGTGTGTGTGTGTGTGTGGGGAAAATGCATTCAGTAAAGACTATTGCATTTATCCCTGAGTAAGAGTCATTTCTCTCCACAATTCCACTTCCCCCATAATGTCCGGTTCAAAGACCTCGGTAGAGAGGTGAGACGAAGGGAGAGGTGCCCGCGGCGCCCTCCACCTCTTCGGCCCACCCCGTGGAACCGGCGTGCCGGCACTCACGGGGACGGGCTTTCCGTCTTTACGGATCTGGCTGGCGGGGGGAGAACATCTCTCCGCCCGGGACGGGGGGCGAATCCCGCCTCCTCCCTGTATAATGCACAGATCACTACGTTTTCTCATAAGAAGGAGGTTGATCTGTATCCAAATCTAAGTGTCTTTTGTTTCCACAAAGGCTACACTCAGGCCTACACACAATGTGAACCGTACACATTCCCCATTCGCTGCCCCAGCTGTAGCTCCGGTAGAGGAGCTGGCTAGTGGGTGCGCGCAGAGAGGGATGAACCGCAGGGAGTGCTGTCTAAAGGAGAGCGCTCTGCGGGTACAGGGACATTATGGCCGGCGTGTTGCTGTCAGAGAACACACTACGCCTCGAGCAAGACTCCAATGCAGTTTACCCGTAGTGGTAAAGGCTGCATTACGGCGGAGTCCGCACTCACACAAGAGCGCACGGCGGTGCGTTCAGGGTCCTCAGTAACTAATCGGCCCTTTCTGTGTCAACCCTCGATGGGCAAATCTTCCCTTCACGGGCAGTTTTGCGGCGGGACGGGTCGCCAGAGAGTACCACAGCTTCATAGCTGCGGCCCCACGGCTGAGGGCCTGCCCCTTAACATGGAGACTCAGCCGTGTGCCATCAGGGCAGAGGACAGGACGCTGAGACGGGGCTATTCACTCCAGTTCTGCAGCGTCCCACCCCCTTCTTTGGGCATGCGAGAGGTGAATCTCTCAGGAGGGGATGGGTTTCCTCTCAGCAGAGATTCAGGCTCCGGTGCAGAAACAGGCGGTGTCTGTCGTGCACCATCAGCGCAGGGAAGAGGGTCTTTATTCCACGTACTTCCTGGTTCCCAAGAAGACGGGCGAATTCAGACCCGTTCTAGATCTCCTGAATCGCCACATTTCCCGCAGGAAACTCTGCATGCTAACTATGAGACAGTTACTGGGGCTGGTGCAGCCGGGCGATTGGTTCACCACCACCGACCTGAAAGACGCGTACTTTCATGTAGAAATTGCTCCAGAGCACAGGGAGTGCCTGCGTGCCGCCTCCAGGGGAGAGCCTACGAGTCAGCAGGCTGCCGGTGGGCTCTCCCTGTCCCCACGCACTTCAGCAAATGTGTGGCCACAGAGCTTCAACCGCTGCGCGCACACGGCATGAGTTTCCTTTTACCTAGACGACCTCATAGTCATGGCTGGGTCACAGGAACAGGCAATGCTCTGCAGCACAGGTGATCACACACCTGACCAGATTAGGCTTCGCGATCGATTGGACAAAGAGCACCCCCATACCTCACCACCGGGCGTGTGTTTGGACGTGGTGCTCGATGCAGGCACCCTGTCAGAGAGCAGCGTCCCTTCTTCAGGGGGTACGCAGACTGCGACAGGGGGCAACAGTGACAGCTTCTACTGTCATGCAGACGCTGGGTCTCATGGCGGCTGCTCACATGAGGGTCCCGTTGGGGTTACTATGCGCCGCCTGCAGAGGTGGTTCTCCAGCCTGCGCTTGGATCCCAAGAGGGACAGGTGGAGTGGAGGGCAACCTCCGGTTTTGGGGGTCCCCGGATCACCTCCGGAGGGGTCTCCACTGGGACGGGTGACCTCCTACATCACAGTGTTCACGGACGCATCCGGAACAGGATGGGGAGGGACCTGCCTGGAGAGGGCTCTAGGTGGGGCGCTGGGCTCTAACAGAGTCTCGACACAGCAACCCCCTAGAGCTACGGGCGGTAGTGTTAGTCCTCCAGCATTTCAGGCCCCTAATTCAGGGGGAGCATGTAATGGTCAGGAGCGACAACAGCACCACAGTGGCTTACATCAACAGGCAGAGCGGAGTCCGCTCCGCCGCCTTGTTGGCCACAGCGGAGAGGCTGTGGTTATGGGCTTCAGAGGTGGTGTTATCTCTGAGAGCCCTCCATATCCCGGGACTGGAGAACAGAGGGGGCCGACCTCATGTCGAGGGGCGGCCCCCTGCCAGGCGAGTGGGTGCTTCACCCGGGGGTGGTGAAGCAGATCTGGGCCCAGGTCGAGAGAACGGAAGTGGATCTGTTCACCAGCCGGCGAAACAGCCACTGTGCCCTGTGGTTCTCCGTGGCTCGGAGCGACGACCCACCCTTGGGGGTGGACGTGTTCGCACACGAGCCATTGCCAAGGAAGCTGCTCTACGCCTTTCCACCGCTGCCTCTCATTCTCCCCTCCTGAGGAGAGTGAGGCGAGAACGTCTGTCAGTCATCCTCGTGGCTCCGGATCGCGTCGGGGCGCCGTGGTGCTCAGAGATGACCCAGATGAAGGTGGGCCAGTCCTGGGCAGTTCCCCAGTTCTGGGGGCGATGTCTCAAGAGGCAGGTGCAATCGGGGCGTTACTCACTCTGGGCCGTCCTCTCCAGGTTCCTGAGAGGGACAGCCTGTTACAGGCCAAAGTGGCTAGGATTCCAGCGAGGGTGTGAGGAGCGGAGAATAGAGCACCTATCTTGTGAGTTAGGCTCTATTTTATCCTCCTCCCAGTTACTGGGGGACAGAGGGCTCATCCCACAGGGAAGGTGTGTGCAGCAGCCATCTCGTCCTGCCATGAGGGATTTGGCGGCAGGTCAGCCTTCACAGGGGCTCAGGAGGCTGCGCCCAGTAGTGCACGCCTCCACCCCACAGTGGGACCTGCCCCTCGTGCTCGAGGCTCTGGCCTCGGGGCCGTTTGAGCCTCTGGAGCTCTCCTCCCTGAAAGCACTGTCGTGGAAGACAGCTTTGCTTCTTGCCTTAACGTCAGCCAGAGTGTCCGAGTTAACCGCTCTGTCGGTGCACCCGAGCTGTTTACAGATCCGGGGTGACCGGAGCAGCGCGACACTCAGACTGAAACCCTCCTTTGTGCCCGAGAGCCTACGGAGTGCGTTCAGGTCAGGGGCTATTCAGTTAGGGGGTTTAGTCTCCCCCCCATGGGGGGGCCAGGGAGGCTAGACTGCACCTCCTCTGCCCAGTGCGTGCGCGAGCATGTTATGTGGAGCGCACGGCTGCCCTTAGACGCACCGAACAGCTGCTTGTGTGCTTCGGGGGCGGGGTGATCGGGAAAGCTCTGTCCAAGAAACGCCTGGCAGGCTGGCTCTGCGAGTACATTGCACATGCCTGTGGACAGGCAGGGAGAGCCTGCCCCACGGGGGTCCGTGCGCACTCCACACGGGCTGTGGCTGCGGCTGCCTTATTCTACGTGTGAGTGTGGAGGATATATGCACAGCGGCGTCTTGGTCGACGCCAGGATCCTTCAGAGGTTTTATCTCTTGGACATGTCGGGCTCTTTCTCCTCGTCTGTGCTTGCTGGGGCAACACAGGACTGGTAGGGGAGGGGGGTTGTGGGTCAGTTGGCATGAAGTTAGGGGCTGCATGAGACCTCTTGTCTCTTCATCTCACTGCTTGTTGCGTATCACAGGAATGAAATGACCAGCCAAACTACACATATTAGAAGCTTTGGCTTTGCAGCCAGGTGTTTTATTTACTTCAAGGAGTGTATGTATGGCTGTGTACGTCTGCTTGACATTATCAAAGGACTTTGAAGTTCAAACAATTCAAGACATCGAGGTCAAGCTGGGTCCAGATCATACATCGATTTACCTCAAAGACACACGAACCAGCACCAAACAAAGCGCCATGAGAGCACACTTAGTCCCGTCTCCTTGTCACACACATACGGTTAGAGATGCTCCGATCCGATCACGTGATCGGGGATCGGAGCCGATCACCTGATTTTCCAAAAATCGGGGATCGGGATCTTTTTTTTATAATTTTTTTTTATTTAATGTTACAAAACAAAAATGACCATGTTCACGTCTTAAAGTCGTCCTGAGGACTTAGCTTTGGTTTGAAATGACTCAACATCATGTGTGTGTTGCTTCCTTTGGGCTTGTGTTCAGACCTGCTTGTTCCCCTGAAAGCAACAGAGTGGGCGCAGTGTCTGATAGCAGCAGCGAGCTAACGAGAGGCTACGTCCAGCTGGAGACTCGGAGGCGGGACGGAGCAGAGGTCAGGAGTTTGGAAGTATTATGAAACTGAAAGCGAAGGCAGTGAAACAGCCAGATGCAATGTTTGCAAGGCGGAGGTTCTGCGTGGTGGAAAGAACAGAGCTACGTTCAACACGACCAATCTAACACGCCACCTGAGAAACAAACAACAACAACAACACGGCGAGTACACAGCGGCCACTCGGGGAACGGCACGGACACAACCGACACTTTCAAAAGGAAAGAGAAACTGCCCCAGAACAGAGAACAGCCAGACAGCTGAACTCATCGCGTTGGATGACCAGCCGTTATCCGTTACCTTTTTTCTCTTAATGCATTGCATAAAGATCGGATCGGGAAAAATCGGTATCGGCAGATTGTCAAAATCAAATGATCGGAATCGGATCGGGAGCAAAGAAAGGTGATCGGGACATCCCTACATACGGTATAAGGAGGTTTAATATAAGAGTGTGTATGAGTTTGGGAATGAGGGGGTGAGAGAAAAAGAGAGAGAAAGATACGAGGCGAAAACGGCGACTTGCTGTAAACCAAAGCGACTGTATATTGCTGTCTCTGTGCCGTTGGAGCAAGGACTCTGAACCCACCTCGCGCGGCCTTCAATGACCTGCTCAGATTTAGAACCGAGTATGAGCACTGGGACCGCTTGAAGACGCATTCTGTGGGAGGGGTTGTGTCGGGTTGCTCCTACGCAGCCATTTGTTATTGGCGATTTCACTTCTGGGCGGGACCCTAGGCAATGAGTCAGACTGTCTGATTCGCTCCCTCTCCTTACAGCGTGTGTGTGTGTGTGCGTGTGTGTGTGTGTGTGTGTGTGTGTGTGTCTAAATATGGATACCCAGCATGCAGCGTTCCAGAGGCCTGAGCCGTGTCCAAACAAGGACATCTCTCACATCTCCTCATAGAAAGGTTTCACTTCTCATATGTCCAGCTTCAAACTCACGTCTGGACACTAGGAACACAGGGTACTTCAATGATCAATAGTACAAACACACACTGTACACCCAGACACACACTGTACATCCAGACACACACTGTACACCCAGACACACACTGTACACCCAGACACACACACAAACACACACATTTCTCAGCTGATACCGCTCTACCACATCCATATCAACACACCTACATCATATGAGTTGCGATGGCTGCCGGGCCCCGTTATACAGCAGGCAAAGAAACCAAGAAATGACGTGTAATTCAACGGTAAAATGTCACATCTGGTGATTTACGGTCAAAAGGACAAATTCAACTATTTTCCTCCAATATCAAACCCTGACATCACAAAGTGCATGATGTTATACCGGTATGGCGGAGGAGAGATCAAAGGATGTGGTCATAACGGGAGTGGATGGGACGCGAGAGGCTAATGTGTGACTTTTTTGATTCTGATTCTGTGCACAAACTAATAATCCACCAAAATCAATGTTGTAGCTAATCTTTGACATATCCAAGACTGTGATAAAAAAAAATAAAACCGACCCCCCCCAACATTTATTATATGGAAAATAACTGCCTTTTTGTGCATGTTTTTCATAGAAAACGCAAATTCATGTTTTCAAACAGCAGTTCAAGGGTTAAAAGTAGGGATGCACGATAATTATCGGCCCGATATTAGGAATTATGACGTCATCCCGATAAACCGATAACAGTATTAATAGCCCCGATAATATACAATATATTTTTTGGGTATCCTGCGGTGTGGGTGGGTTGGGATGAGGGGCGCTTGTTTTTCACTCGGCTCCTCCCGGTGTGCCAGTACTGTGGTGTTAGTGGTTTAGGAAGAGGGGAGTTCTTCACAAATCCAGCGCTCCCTAATACTTCGAACCTGATCAGTCACCTGAAACATCGCCATCGCTACGATGGTGTGTTAAAAGCGTACGAAGACAATAATACAATACAGTGTGTGTGTGTGTGTGTGTGTGTGTGTGTGTCTGCGCGTGTGTCTGCGCGCACGCGTTGGAGCCATGTGCAACTCAAGGCATATGCTCGAACCGGAGCTGCCTGGACGCTGCAATCATGTTGCTGAGTGTGCTGACTTCTCCTCAACGTCCCGCTGTCTGCTTCCTGCATCAAGTCACGTGCTCGGCGCAGTTGTGTGGATAGAGCGCTCCTCTGTTTTCATTTAAACAGCTCCTTATATCCGTTAGCGCAGCTAGCTAGCACCAGATGCTAACAACAACAATGCAGTAAGGTCTCTCTCTTGCTCGCTCGGACCACACGCACACACACCCTCCCGGTCCTCCCGATGGCCAGTCGGTGCCTGCCGGTGAGCGTGGAAGTGTGGTCTGCCACAAGCGGTCGGCAGGAGCGGGGCTGTCAGCATCAGCTTGTAGATGGTATTTTAAACTCGATGCTCTGAAGCTACGGGGCGGCCGAGGAAAAAAAATACACATGCGTTAATCGCGTTAAAATAATTAGTGGCGTAATTTTTATTATCGGTTATCGGTATCGGTCTTGAGAAGCAGGAAGTTATCGGTATCGGTATCGGTTTCAAAAAACCAATATCGTGCATCCCTAGTTAAAAGGTTTTAACATTTGGTGTTTTTGATCAGGACTGAAGTTGATTGAAAGATTTAACCTCAAAAAGTTACAAAAAATATGAATCTGTTGTCATTTTAGAGCAGTTTTTCTCGTTCAATCTGATTCTGTGCACAAACTAATAATCCACCAAAATCCATGTTGTTGCTAATCTTTGACATATCCAAGACGGTGATAAAAAGAGCCGGTCCCCAGATATGTATTTTTTGGAAAATATGAAAAGAAACAGCGGTGTCATGAATTCAAAATGGCATTGAAAGGGTTAAAATCCTGAAAATGATGAAATGTTTGGTATTTTCTATGAGGGCGGAAGTTTCTTTAAAGATTGAACGCAAAAAAGTTGTGAAGAAAACCTTGTAATATAATGTTTTTATCAAAGTCTTGTCCAGTGGACATGTTTGTCTCTGTGAAGAACATACGTTAGTGAGATCTGTGCATGGCAGACTTTGTGTTTTCCCGATGTGTCCCGTTTGTAATGGACACGGGGCAAAGGCCAACAGGCCCCGCCTTCCCGTGGGGGAGCGTGGCTCAATGCGCAGATGGCTTTCACAGATCAGTCCTTTGTTTCAACGTGTGTGATATCGATTAGGATGGAAAGCGCGCGACTATAGGCCACTCCTATGTTCTCCGTGCTGCTATGTAATGTAGTGTTGGCTGGTATCTGTGTGATGCAAGTCCTATGGACACCTGGTGAATGCTCCCGGCCGTTGACTCTCAATAAACTCCGGTGTTTGATTCAAAGCGGATTCCAGCTTCCATTTCTTCACATTGCTGATCAGACGTTCCTCTCACAGTCTCCAATGACTAATTTGCGTAGTCAATTTATTACGCAGTGAATTAAAGACCGATTTGAAAAATTGAAATTGGAATTCCAAAATAGATCGAGAAAATAGCCTCGTTACAGAACATCAGGCCGTTTGCACGAACACAGCCGAAGTTATTGCAAAATGAAAAGTGAAAGATGACCCGTATGGACACAAACGTCCACAGCGATACCGGAGGGTTAACGTCATCGTCTCACCACATCCTGAGGAGCAGTTAACGAACAACGGTTAACTGTTCGTATACCCTGAGGCCTTCTCCGAACCTCCTCTCCCCTCGGCGTCAGCTCACTTCACATGAATACATCTGTTGATCACTCAGAAGGACCATCGTCTCTCACCGTGTGACATCACATAGCTTACCATGGACCGTAATAAAGACTGCCATAACATTAACCGCTATAGCTCTGTATCCTATGGACGGTTCGTCCGCACGAGGCCGTAACGGAGCCGCCGTAACGGAGCCGCCGTAACGGTAACGCACCCCAAATGCGGCTTTCACACCAGCGCTTTTCAGTTTCTCGCTCCGAGCGGGAGCTTTTCTGGTTCAGCTCCGGTTTCCCTCTCAGCTCCCGCTCTGTGCACACCGCCCACTGGCGCCCCAGAGCTGCCCCTGCTGCGTCACGACGTCACCGTTTACATCGCTGATTTGCCCCCCGAACGGCAGCCATTACGGTGCTCACAACAACAACAACTGCGTCGGGTCGATGATCGTGTTGCTTTTAATCACACGAAGCCAGAATAAATGTAATAACGACTTCTCCAACCTGATGCTTTGCTCCAGAGTGCCGTGGTTCATTGTTTATTCACGTGTTTCTGCAGCATGTACCGACCGCTGCAGAGCTGGCTGCTCTTCCACGGAGTTTATTCTCCCGTTAGCTCCCGTTAGCTCGCACTGCAGCGGCCGCTCTAAAGTATTCACTGTGCGACTCACACAAGCAGCTGATGCGTATCCTGAAGGATAAAAATAAGGCAAATGTGGCAGTGAATATAAGAGATAGTATCATGGAAAAGCTAAGACATTGAGCTGTCTGAGTGGAAAAGTACAGTACGGTGTTAAAGTCCAACCGCTGAGGAGCCTCAGTGGAAATATACGCGGGGTCAACCAGATTAAGAGCAGAGGCATCCTGTTATGTCCAAACTGATAAGCCACAAGGTTGCAGAACTCATTGTTCTCACACTGAAGCACCCACCAAGCAGGCGCAACAGTTCACAAGGGCAGTCTTGGGAGTGAAAGCAGATAAGGAAGTGAGTGAAAGCAGATAAGGAAGTAAACAAAAGCGCGCCGAAGGCTAACCTGAGAGTTGCTAGGGTAGCAGCGGCAGATTACACCACAAGAGAGCAGCGAAGGTGGGGGCTCCGCTAGGAACAGCATATAAGCAGGATGTATTCAGTACTCTGGACTCTCTTCAACTGGGATCTCACACTGACGAGCCTGTCACGGTGGGAACTCAAGAAGGAGTCCAAGGCGCTTTGTGGTATAGTATGGATTGATGTATCTTTGCTGAACTGCGTAACAAAGTGCTTATTTGAAGAAACAATCCATTGGAGTGCAACGTCTAGTTTTGTAACAGCTAACAGAGAATAGTGTCTAGGACACAATTCCTTTTCCCTCAGAACTAAGAACAGTCATCGGCGCATCCGGACGGCGACCCCGCTCTGGCCATATCCAAACGATCTGCGCGGAGGACGGACCTGGTCCGGTAGACTCCAACAATCCCCAGCTCCCCTTAGCCTCAGTGACTGTGTGTCCGTCTGAATTGACACTGTTTGGTATCACAACGCTGTTATGAAAGTTTCTCTGGTATCAAACGGGTGATGTTGGCATAGCAACCGAAGCTAAACTGGCTACTTGCATCCGATAGCTGCAATAATACAAAACAACACGTCTGCCTCTCTCCACGATGATCGATAACAGTGAACGGTCAAAGTAAGGTACAGATAAACAGAATCACACGAAGCCTGGTTAGTGCTGCCTGACTTTATAAAGTGTGTTTATAAGCACACTGCTTGAAGGCAGGCTGACAGTCGACCCGTGTTCAGGGAGGTGGGTTTAGTTTCCTGCACGCCTCGACGAAAGCGACGTCGCCTCTTCGCTCCAAAGCTCTTGCCTCTGGACCGACCATTTTTTGGAGCTGGAAATGAAGCGGATTCCGGAGCTAAGAGCCGGCGCCGCTGCGGTGTGAACAGGAAAACCCGGCGCTTTTAAGGCTCTAGCTCCGAGCCGGAGCTGAAGAGGCGCTGGTGTGAAAGGGGCAAAAGTGGGAAGGTCTGGTAACGAACCGCCTGCGGCTCCAAGTGTACGCCCAGTGGCGGCGCCAGGGTATGGCTGGGGTAGGCTACAGCCATACCAAGAAATGGCTTAGCCTACCTTAGCCCGACATTGGCCTACCTTAGCCCGACCTTGGCCCTACCTTGGCCCCACCTTGGCCCCACCTTGGCCCTACCTTAGCCCTACCTTGGCCCTACCTTGGCCCCGACCTTGGCCCCACCTTGGCCCCACCTTGGCCCCACCTTGGCCCCACCTTGGCCCCTACCTTGGCCCCACCTTGGCCCCACCTTAGCCCCACCTTAGCCCCACCTTAGCCCTACCTTAGCCCTACCTTGGCTTGACCATGAACAAGTATGTTAAAGCATGTTGAGAACACGGATTGCGGAGATCTACCGGTCGTGTCCCCAACACACAAACTGATCCCGCTGTAACAACAAGTGCACGTTACTGACGCTGGCTGAGACCAGGGATGCACGATATTGGTTTTTTGAAACCGATACCGATAACTTCCTGCTTCTCAAGACCGATACCGATATCCGATAATAATATAATATATATATATGAAATGTACCTGTAGTTTGTGCACACCTGGTGGTAAAGAGACTAGTAGTGAGCAGAGGACATGAGCGTTACTACGATGAACAGAACAAAGTTCTGACTTCAAAGTGACCAGATTTATTTTCCCAAATAAAGTTCTTTCTCAAAGCCTCGTGGAGAGGTCAAAGCCGGCGCCTTCGCAGCTGGCTTTGGATTCGCCGCTAGTCTAGCAGCGCAGGCGTCGTCGTACGCTTTTAACACACCATCGTAGCCATGGCGATGTTTCAGGCGACTGATCAGGTTGGAAGTATTATAGCTCGTGGAACTTCTGCATCTGTGAATACAGAGAGCAAGCGAACTATCTCACTCTGAGACTTTGAGATAGTCCCATGCTACCGACCACATGTTTGTTTACCGTCCTGGCTTCACGGCCGCACGCCGTTTACGTCACAGCCAGGCACGAGTTACGGGCCCGTCCACACTACAGCTTCGACAGCTTCAAAAACGGTTTCCAACGCGTCTGCCCATTCGAATGGGGTGACGTCACGTTGCCTCGCTTTTCGCCGAACTGAATTGTGGGTAGCAGAGCGGTCCGTCTCCGCCGGAGACGCCGGAGTAGCCAGCGCCAGCCAATCAAATCTCGTTTCTGAAAATCTGACAGCTGAAGCCGTAGCCAATCAAACGGCGTCTAAGCTGGGAGAGATATCCCGCCGTTCATTTCTATATTTCAAAACAAGTCGGAGGAGAAACTAACTATCGCCGTAGCAACTCACCCGGTTGTGTGTGACCAGACCCTCTTCACCTACCGGGACACAAACCGGAGGAACCAGCATGGAGGGAGGGGGAGAGGCAGTGGGGGAACTGGTAGGGTTTCGCCTGTTTGGGGAGTTTATATATATATATAAATATATATATATATATATATATATATATATTGCTCCCATAAAATCCCCAGGGGTTTTTGCTCTGTATGTCGGGGGCGGGAGATTCATGTGATTGGTTGTTGGTCGTGTTGCTTGAATAAAATCCCCACGCTCCAGACACGCCCAGCTCCAAGCTGTCTTTGAAGCTGTAGTGCGGACGCTCCGTCAGGGGGGAGCCGAGTGAAAAACAAAAAATATATTGTATATTATCGGGGCTATTAATACTTTTATCGGGATGACGTCATAATTCCTAATATCGGGCCGATAATTATCGTGCACCACTAGTTGAGACCATTCGGGCTTATGCTGGAGGGGTGCGAGGAATAGTCTAAGTCAGGGGTCCGCAACCTTTTTGACCAAAAGAGCCATTTCGCTCCTTTTTCCCACAAAATGGTTTGTCTGGAGCCGCAAAACATATTTCATCGTTTGTTATTGTTGTATCAGACAACAACAACAGTCTGTTGCATGTATTACATGGTATACAACTGCTCACCTCTAATAAGAAACAAAGAACTCTTATAAGGAGAAAATAATACACAGGCCTACTTTAACATAGATTAAACACAGCACTCGGGGAGTCCTCTGCACATTCGAATATTATTAAAACGGCCCACTTTAAATAATAAAACATATATCTGCACCCTAAAAAGAGTTAAAGGTAAGAACGGAGAAAGCAGCTCGAGTGTGCTGGAAGTACACAACCGGAAACATCCGCCTCTTCCTTCAGACTTCCTCCAGAGCCCCTCCCCCAACACACACACGTGACCAGTGAGGGCAGAGATCAGTGTGTGCCCCGATGGAAGGCTGACAGGCAGGCCATCCAGTGACTTTAGCCGGGCCGAGGCAGATGATTGGTCGAGCTTTTTACAGCGCTACGGCTTCCGCTGATTAATTTCTGTATGTATTTTTTGTCAAAGCATTTCAGATATTCAGAGCGATCGGGACGTTGAGAGCACTCCACGGAATATAACAAAGTGTTTCTGAAATAAACGACATTGAATGATGACTGACGGTCGTCAGCTGGCTTCCTCTCCCTCGTAAAGGCTGCAGCACCTTGACACCTTCTCTCCACACATCAGACATCCCGGTGACAGCACCCATCACGCTGCGTAAGCCGGATTACCACACCAGCGCCGCACACCCTGATAACAAAGAGAAGCCTGGTAGGGGGGGGGTCCTGATGGGGCCAATAGCGTGCGTGCACTTTAATAAGAGGACGTGTAGCTGTGTGTAGGGTGTCCGATCAGCGTGGACGGGGAACGGGGGGGATGGGAGAGTGATAGACCACACAGAGAGATATGAACGCTAATGTAACACACATTTGGTATATATGGAGAGGGGTGTGGTGTCATCATCTATCACACACAACACACGGTACCATACAACATCAAATACAATAAAATAAACAAAGACGGGGGGGGGGGGTGGATGATTGAGGTTATTGTATGATACACAGTCGGGGTTGATTTTTGGTATTATGGTGGGTGTAGGGAGGTGGGGGGGAGTGTAGGTAGTGGGGTGGGTGCTAGGGGGGGGAGGTATATTGTTAATTGGATGGATACACTGGGTGGGGGGTGGGTTGTGGAGGGGAGGGGGTGGTGGATTGGGTGTGGGGGTGGGGTTGGGGTGTGGGGGTGTGGGAGGGGGGGTGGTGACAGTTGGGTGGGTTTGTGAGGGTGGGAGTGTTGAGAAGGGATATGGTGATACTAGAGACTTATTGATTTTTTATAGTGTGAGGTTGTGTGTGTATGGGTGTGTGTGTTGGGGTGTTTTTGGGGGGGGAGGGTTTTGTTTTTGTTTTGTTTTTGTTTTTTTTGTGGGGGGGGGTTAGGTTTTTTTTGGGTTTGTTTTTTTGTTTGGAGGTTTGGGTGGTTGGTTTGGGGGGAGTGTGTGTGGTGTTGTTGGGTGTGGGGTGTGTGAGTAGGGTGTTGTTGTGGGGGGGGGTGGGTGGGTTGGTTATACTGTTTTTGGTGTTTTTGTTAGAAGGGTATTTGGGTTTATTGGAGTTGTGGGAGAGTTGGGGGTTGGGTGGTGTTTTGGAGTGGGGTGTGGTGGGGAGGTGTTTTGTGGTGTGGGTTTTTATGTTATGTGATTAATATAGTAAATCTAATAGAGGTCTTAATAGAGAAGTAAATTTGTTGGATTTTTTTTAGTAGTAGATAAAAAAAAAAAGTGTTTGTTAATTGTTATTTTATTGTTAACGATCAAAATAATGTGAAAAAATGATATAATATAACGAGCAAGCAATTCAAAATCCTCCGATCAATGTAACAGACCTGCAGCCAATCAGAGCAAGGACACGCTGCGTCTGCTGCGTCGTGCATCACTGAGACGTCCATACGTCACGTTCACGGTGAGAAGTCCCCCGAACTCACACCGAGCAGACCGACAGCAGAACGTCTGGGTTCATCTCTCTCTCTCCCTCCCTCTCTCTCCCTCTCTCTCTCTCACTCTCTCTCTCTCTCTCTCTCTCTCTCAGACCGACAGCAGAACGTCTGGGTTCATCTCTCTCCCTCTCTCTCTCTCCTCTCTCTCTCTCTCTCTCTCTCTCTCACTCTCTCTCTCTCCTCTCTCTCCTCTCTCTCACTCTCTCTCTCTCTCCTCTCTCTCTCTCTCTCTCTCTCTCTCTCCTCTCTCTCTCTCTCTCTCTCTCTCCTCTCTCTCTCTCTCCTCTCTCTCTCTCTCTCTCTCTCTCTCTCTCTCTCTCTCTCTCTCCTCATCTCTCTCTCTCCTCTCTCTCTCTCTCTCCTCTCTCTCTCTCTCTCTCTCTCTCTCTCTCCAGTGACACGCCTCCTCTGTTGAGGAAGAGGCTGGAGTCCACCGAAACACATCTCGGGATGATTTCCAAGAAATCAGAAACGCATCTTCAGAAGGAAAGAAGTGAAAGTGATAAAAATGAGAAATGAAATGCAGATCAAACTTTGTCTCACTTTTCCTCACATGCCGCTACTTTTCGCACGACTCCTACTAAACGGGAATGCATCCTCTGCTGTATTGTGGTAGCTCTGCAGAAGCCTGCAGAACGTTTTAAAGCCCCTGAGCTTTGTTGTGGTAGCTCTGCAGAACGTTTTAAAGCCCTGCCCTGTTGGTGCACTCACCGTTACCTCCGCCTCATCCACGGTCCGCAGAAAGACCTTCAGAGGTTCCTCTTCTCGTCTTGGTTCAGCTTTGACGGAAGTTCGTCCGTGAGCGAACTGAACCCGGAGGAACTGCCGGCTCTCACGGAAACAGGGGAGTTAGCGAAGTCTGTTCGGCAGATTCGCGCGAACACAGGCGAACTTCCTTCCTGCAGGTCTTTCAAAACAAAACGAGTGAGGCAATGTTTAATGGCGGGGGGCACCTGGCGTTGAAGGTGCATTACCGCCCCCTACTGTGCTGGAGTGTCGACCACAGGTCATGGGAAACCAGTGATAACAAATACATTAATAAATCAATCAATCAATGAAGTAAAGATTAAAATAAACTCTCTTCATCAACCCAGTATTTGATGAGAAGTCAAACAAAGCTTTAGGAGTTCGTCTATTTCCAGAGCTTCTCAGAACTCTGACTTCTATCTGAACTTCTCTGTTTTCTTCTGACCGTGCGATCATGACTCCTTTCATGTTGATGTTGTTACTTCCCTTTTACGCGTAGACAACCTGTGGCAGTCCCTATCGTGCTGTTCAGCTGTTAGAACCCCCCCCCTCCTCTCCAATGAAACGCCTCCATTGGATGTCTCCTGACGTTGATGATAACACACTGACCAAACGATATATAGAGACTAACAGTCCACGTTATAATAATGAGTACATTCACATGACTGCCTCTGTTGTATACTTCATATCATTTGTGTTATTTGTGCTTTTGCTAAAGACCTGCTCTGGTTTCCCGGCTGGCTGAAGTGTGGATGTCTGCGGGTTGAAGAGTTAATTTCCCTCCGCCTGCCTCCGGATGTAAATGTGAACCGTCTGATCTCTGACTTCATTAGGATGATATGAAATACATTATTAACCAAATGGCACTGAACTGGCTCTCTGGATTACTTACACAAAGCGACTAGACAGGAAGTGACTGTGTGTGGGATCTCTTCTGTAGTTCAGTGGATAATCCACATTCTTCATTCACGAGACTCAACAAACACAGCACGAATGTGACTCAAGCTGTCCTCCATGGGCAAAGAGTGTGCGCCAGAGCGACCTCGATAAGAAGGACTCCCAAACAAAGAGCTATCTCAGGTCAGCCTGTGCTCCGTCACGAACATCAACAACGAGGAGCAGCTCCTCCTGAAGAGAGATAGCAGCAATACGCCAAGGCCACAAAAACTACAAAAGACTACAAAAACTACAAAAACTACAAAACACTACAAAAACTACAAAAGACTACAAAAACTACAAAAACTACAAAACACTACAAAAACTACAAAAACTACAAAACACTACAAAAACTACAAAAACTACAAAACACTACAAAAACTACAAAAACTACAAAACACTACAAAACACTACAAAAACTACAAAAACTACAAAACACTACAAAAACTACAAAACACTACAAAAAACTACAAAAACTACAAAAACTACAAAACACTACAAAAACTACAAAAACTACAAAACACTACAAAAACTACAAAAACTACAAAACACTACAAAACACTACAAAAACTACAAAACACTACAAAAAACTACAAAAACTACAAAAACTACAAAACACTACAAAAACTACAAAAACTACAAAACACTACAAAAACTACAAAAACTACAAAACACTACAAAAACTACAAAAACTACAAAACACTACAAAAACTACAAAAACTACAAAACACTACAAAACACTACAAAAACTACAAAAACTACAAAACACTACAAAAACTACAAAACACTACAAAAACTACAAAAACTACAAAACACTACAAAAAACTACAAAAACTACAAAAACACAAACACACAAAAACTACAAAAACTACAAAACACTACAAAAACTACAAAACACTACAAAAAACTACAAAAACTACAAAAACTACAAAACACTACAAAAACAACAAAAACTACAAAAACTACAAAAACTACAAAAACTACAAAACACTACAAAAAACTACAAAAACTACAAAAACTACAAAACACTACAAAAACTACAAAAACACAAAAACTACAAAAACTACAAAAACTACAAAAACTACAAAAACTACAAAACACTACAAAAACTACAAAACACACAAATACACAAAAACTACAAAACACTACAAAAAACTACAAAACACTACAAAACACACAAAACACTAAAAAATACAAAAAACTACAAAAACTACAAAACCCTACAAATACTACAAAAACACAAAAACTACAAAAACTACAAAACACTACAAAAGACTAAAAAACTACAATACACTACAAAACTACAAAAACTACAAAAACTACAAAAACTACAAAACACTACAAAAACTACAAAACACTACAAAAACTACAAAAAACTACAAAAACTACAAAACACTACAAAAACTACAAAAACTACAAAAACTACAAAAGACTACAAAAACTACAAAAACTACAAAACACTACAAAACACTACAAAAACTACAAAAAACTACAAAAACTACAAAAACACAAAAACTACAAAAACTACAAAACACTACAAAACACTACAAAAACTACAAAAACTACAAAAACTACAAAAACACAAAACTACAAAACACTACAAAACACACAAAACTACAAAAACTACAAAAACTACAAAACACTACAAAACACTACAAAAACTACAAAACACTACAAAAACTACAAAAAACTACAAAAACTACAAAACTACAAAACACTACAAAACACTACAAAAACTACAAAAACTACAAAACACTACAAAAAACTACAAACACAACAAAACACTACAAAACACTACAAAACACTACAAAACTACAAAAACTACAAAAACTACAAAAACTACAAAACACTACAAAAACAACAAAAACACAAAAACTACAAAAACTACAAAACACTACAAAAATACAAAAAACTACAAAAACTACAAAACACTACAAAAACTACAAAAGACAACAAAAACACAAAACTACAAAAACTACAAAAACTACAAAACACTACAAAACACTACAAAAACTACAAAAAAACAAAAACACAAAAACTACAAAAACACAAAACTACAAAACACTACAAACACTACAAAAACTACAAAAACTACAAAAAACAACAAAACACTACAAAACACACAAAACACAAAAAATACAAAAAACTACAAAACTACAAAACACTACAAAAAACAACAAAAACAACAAAAACTACAAAACACTACAAAAAACAACAAATACACAAAAACACAAACACTACAAAAAACACAAAACACTACAAAACACACAAAACACAAAAAAACAAAAAACAACAAAAACTACAAAACACAACAAAAACACAAAAACACAAAAACTACAAAAACACAAAACACTACAAAAACAAAAAAACAAACACTACAAAACACAAAACACTACAAAAACTACAAAAACACAAAACTACAAAACACTACAAAAACTACAAAAACACAAAAACAACAAACACTACAAAAAACTACAAAACACTACAAAACACAAAAAATACAAAAAACTACAAAAACAACAAAAACTACAAAAAACAACAAAACACAAAACACAACAAAAACACAAAAACTACAAAACACAACAAAAACTACAAAAACACAAAACACTACAAAAACTACAAAAACAACAAAAAACTACAAAAACTACAAAACACTACAAAAACACAAAAACACAAAAAACTACAAAAAACTACAAAACACTACAAAAACTACAAAAACACAAAAACAACAAAAAACTACAAAAACACAAAACAACAAAACACTACAAAACACACAAAAACACAAAACACTACAAAAACAACAAAAAACAACAAAAACACAAAACACAACAAAAACAACAAAAACAACAAAAACTACAAAAACAAACAAAAACACAAAACACTACAAAACACTACAAAACACACAAAAACAACAAAACACTACAAAAACTACAAAAACACAAAACACACAAAAACAACAAAACACAACAAAACACACAAAAACTACAAAACACACAAAACACACAAAAACACAAAAACTACAAAACACTACAAAAAACTACAAAACACTACAAAAAACACAAAACACTACAAAACACACAAAACACTAAAAAAACAAAAAACACAAAAACAACAAAACACACAAAACAACAAAAACACAAAAACTACAAAACACTACAAAAACAAAACAACTACAAACACTACAAAACACAACAAAACACTACAAAAACAACAAAAACAACAAAACTACAAAACACTACAAAAACACAAAAAACTACAAAACACAACAAAACACTACAAAAACAACAAAACACAAAACACACAAAAACTACAAAACACAACAAAAACAACAAAAACTACAAAAACTACAAAACACAACAAAAACAACAAAAACTACAAAAACACAAAAACAACAAAAACTACAAAACACAACAAAAAACTACAACAACACAAAACAACAAAACACTACAAAAAACTACAAAAACTACAAAAACACAAAAACACAAAAACACAAAAACACAAAAACTACAAAAACAACAAAACAACAAAAACTACAAAACACTACAAAACTACAAAAACACAAAACACACAAAAAACTACAAAAACACACAAAACACAACAAAACACAAAAAAACAAAAAACTACAAAAACACAAAACACAAAAACTACAAAAAACAACAAAAACTACAAAACAACACAAAAACAAAAAACACAAACACACAAAACAACAAAAACTACAAAAAACTACAAAAACTACAAAACACTACAAAAACACAAAACACTACAAAAACAACAAAAAACACAAAAACACAAAACACTACAAAAACAACAAAAACTACAAAAACTACAAAAACTACAAAAACAACAAAAAACACAAAACACAACAAAACAACAAAAACACAAAAAACACAAAAACACAAAAACTACAAAAACACAAAAACACAAAAAACACAAAACACTACAAAAACAACAAAAACTACAAAACACTACAAAACACACAAAACTACAAAAACACAAAACACTACAAAAACACAAACACACAAAACACTACAAAACACACAAAACACTACAAAAACACAAAAACAACAAAAACTACAAAACAACAAAACACACAAAACACAAAAACACAAAAACTACAAAAACAACAAAACACTACAAAAACTACAAAAAACTACAAAAACTACAAAACACACAAAAACTACAAAACACACAAAACAACACAAAACACAAAAAACTACAAAAACTACAAAAACTACAAAAACACAAAACAACAAAACACTACAAAACACTACAAAAACACAAAAACAACAAAAACTACAAAACACTACAAAAACACAAAACACAAACAAAACAAAAAACTACAAAAACACAAAACACAACAAAAACAACAAAAACAACAAAAACTACAAAACACTACAAAAAACAACAAAACAACAAAAACTACAAAACACTACAAAAAACAACAAAACACTACAAAACAACACAAAACACAAAAAATACAAAAAACACAAAAACACAAAACACTACAAAACAACAAAAACACAAAAACAACAAAAACACAAAACACACAAAAACAAAAAAACAAAACAACACAAAACTACAAAACACACAAAAACACAAAAACTACAAAACAACAAAACACACAAACAACTACAAAAACACAAAAACAAAAACACACAAAAACAACAAAACAACACAAAAAACACAAAAAAACAACAAAAACTACAAAAACAACAAAAACAAACAAAAACACAAACAACAACAAAAACAACAAAAACAACAAAAACACAAAAACTACAAAACAACAAAAACACACAAAACACAAAAACACAAAAACAAAAAACACAAAAACACAAACAACAACAAAAACACAAAAAACAACAAAAAACACAAAAACTACAAAAAACACAAAACACAAAACACTACAAAAAACAACAAAACACAAAACAACAAAAACTACAAAACAACTACAAAAACACAAAAACACAAAAACAAACAAACAAAAAACAACAAACAACACAAAACACAAACAAAACACAACAAAACACACAAAACTACAAAAACTACAAAAACAACAAAAACTACAAAACACACAAAAACAACAAAAACTACAAAACACAAAAACACAAAACACTACAAAAACTACAAAAAACTACAAAAACACAAAACACTACAAAAACAACAAAACACACAAAAACTACAAAAACACAAAAAACAACAAAAACTACAAAAACACAAAAACAAAAACTACAAAACAACAAAACACAACAAAACACTACAAAAACTACAAAAAACAACAAAACACTACAAAACACACAAAACACAAAAAACACAAAAAACTACAAAACACAAAACACACAAAAAACAACAAAAACAACAAAAAACTACAAAACACTACAAAAAACACAAAAACACAAAAACACAAAACACTACAAAAAACTACAAAACACAACAAAAACACAAAACACAAAAAACAACACAAAAACTACAAAAACAACAAAACACTACAAAACAACAAAAACATACAAAAACTACAAAACACAAAACAACAAAAACTACAAAAAACAAACACTACAAAACACAAAACACTACAAAACACAACAAAAACAACAAAACTACAAAACACTACAAAAACACAAAAACTACAAAAACACAAAACACACAAAAAACTACAAAACACAACAAAACACAAAAACAACAAAAAACTACAAAAACAACAAAAACTACAAAAACACAAAACTACAAAACAACAAAACACTACAAAAACTACAAAACACAACAAAACACACAAAACACAAAAACAACAAAACACTACAAAACAACAAAAACACAAAAAACACAAAAAACTACAAAACACTACAAAAACAACAAAAACAACAAAAAACTACAAAAACACAAAACACTACAAAAACACAAAAAACACAAAAACAACAAAAAACAACAAAAACTACAAAACACTACAAAAACACTACAAAAACACAACAAAAACTACAAAACAACTACAAAAACTACAAAACACAAAAAACTACAAAAACACAAAACACTACAAAAAACACAAAAACAACAAAACAAACACAAAAACTACAAAACACTACAAAACAACAAAACAAAAACACAACAAAAACACAAAAACACAAAAACAAAAAACTACAAAACACACAAAAAACAACAAAACACTACAAAAACACAACAAAAACACAAAAACACAAAAACAACAAAACTACAAAAACACACAAAACACTACAAAAAACTACAAAAACACAAAACAACAAAAAACAAACAAAAACACAAAAAACTACAAAAAACACAAAAACACAAAACAAACAAAACACTACAAAAACAACAAAAACACAAAAACAACAAAAACTACAAAACAACAAAAACACTACAAAACACTACAAACAACAACAAAACAACAAAACAAAACAACACAAAAACTACAAAAACACAAAAACAACAAAACACAACAAAAACAACAAAAAACATACAAAACAACTACAAAAACTACAAAAACAACAAAACACACAAAAACAAACAAAAACTA
The DNA here is from genome assembly GCA_036324585.1 of Champsocephalus esox. Taxonomy (NCBI): domain Eukaryota; kingdom Metazoa; phylum Chordata; class Actinopteri; order Perciformes; family Channichthyidae; genus Champsocephalus; species Champsocephalus esox. Next base: position 294,334 of record CM070490.1, read on the forward strand.
CAAAAAACTACAAAAACACAAAAACAAACAAAACTACAACAACAACAAAACACTACAAAACACAACAAAAACAACAAAACACTACAAAAACACAAAACAAAAAACTACAAAAAACAACAAAAACTACAAAACACAACAAAAACACAAAAACTACAAAACACAACAAAAACTACAAACACACAAAACAACAAAAACACAAAACAACAAAAACTACAAAAACAACAAAAAAACAACAAAACACTACAAAAAACAACAAAAACAACAAACACACAAAACACTACAAAACACACAAAAAACAACAAAAACTACAAAAACACAAAACAAAAAAACAAAAACACAAAAAACAACAAAAACACAAAAACTACAAAAACAACAAAAAACACAAAACACTACAAAACAACAAAAACACAAAAAACTACAAAAACACAAAACACAACAAAAACACAAAACACAAAACAACAAAAACAAACAAACAAAACACACAAAAAACACAAAACACAAAACAAACAAAACAACACAAAACAACAAACAAAACAACAAAAAACTACAAAACAACAAAAACAACAAACACAACAAAACACAACAAACAACACAAAACACAACAAAACACAAACAAACACAAAAACAACAAAAAACACAAAACAACACAAAAAACTACAAAAACTACAAAAACAACAAAACACAACAACAAAACACAAAAAACTACAAAACAACACAAAACAACAAAACACAAAAACAACAAAAAACAACAAAAACAACAAAAACACAACAAACAACACAAAAACTACAAAAAACACAAACACAACAAAACACAACAAAACACACAAAAAACAACAAAAAACACAAAAACACAAAAACAACAAAAACTACAAAAACACACAAAAACACAAAAACAACAAAAAACACAAACAACAAAACACAAAAACAACAAAACACAACAAAAACACAAAACACTACAAAAAACAAAACACTACAAAACAACAACAAAAACACAACAAAACAAACAAAAACACAAAAAAACTACAAAAAACAACAAAAACTACAAAAACAACAAACACAACAAACAACACAAAACAAACAAAAACACAAAAAAACAAAAACACAAAAACTACAAAACACAACAAAACACAAAAACACAAAACAACAAAAACAACAAAACACAAAACAACTACAAAAACACAAAACACAAAAACAACAACAAAAAACAACAAAAACTACAAAAAACAAAAAACTACAAAAAACAACAAAAACACAAAACAAAACAAAAAACACAAAACACACAAAAACTACAAAACTACAAAAAACAACAAAAACAACAAAAACACAAAACACACAAAAACACAAAAACAACAAAAACACAACAAACAACAAACAAACAAAAACAACAAAACACAAAAAACAAAACAACAAAAACTACAAAAAACAACAAAACAACAAACAACTACAAAAAACAACAAAACACAAAAACAACAAAAAACAAAACACAAACAACAACAAAAACAAAAAACACAAAAACAACAAAACAAACAACAAAAACAAAAAACAAAACAACAAAAACACAAAACAACACAAAACACAAAACAACAAAAACTACAAAAACAACAAAAACTACAAAAACAACAACAAAACACTACAAAAACAACAAAAACAACAAACACAAACAAACAACAAAAACAACAAAACACACAAACAAACTACAAAAAACACAAACAAACAAACAACACAAACTACAAAACACAACAAAACACAACAAAAAACAAACAAAACAACAAAAAAACACAAAAACACAAAAACACAAAAACAACAAAACACACAAAAAACAACAACAAAACAACAAAAAACAACAAAAAACACAAAAACACTACAAAAACAACAAAAACTACAAAACACACAAAAACTACAAAAAACACAAAACAACAAAAAACAACAAAACAACAAAAACACAAAACAACAAAAACACAACAAAAATACAAAACACAACAAAACACTACAAAACACAACAAAAAACTACAAAAACAACAAAAACTACAAAACAAACAAAAACTACAAAAACAACAAAAACAAAAACACAACAAAAAACAACAAAAACAACAAAAAAACACAAAAAAACACAAAACAACAAAAAACTACAAAAACAACAAAACAACACAAAAAACAACAAAACACAACAAAAACACAACAAACTACAAAAAACTACAAAAAAACAAAAACACAAAAACAACAAAAACACAAAACACAACAAAAACAACAAAACAACAAAACAAAACAAACACAAAAACAACAAAACACAACAAAAACACAAAAAACAAACAACAAAAAACAACAAAAAACAAAACACAACAAAACACAACAAAACACAACAAAAACTACAAAACACAAACAAAAAAACAAAAAACAAAACAAACAAAAAACACACAAAACAAAAAAACACAACAAAAACACAAAAACACAAAACAAACAAAAACAACAAAACAACACAAAACAACAACAAAACAAACAAAACACAAACAAAACAACAAAAACAAACAACACAAACAACAAACAAAAAACACAAAACACAACAAAAACACAAAACAAACAAAACACAAAAAACACAAAAAAACAAAAAACACAAAAACACAAAACAAACAAACAAAAACACAAAAACACAAAAACAACAAAAACAAAAACAACAACAAAAACACAACAAAAACACACAAAAACTACAAAAACACAAAAAACAACAAAACACAACAAAAACACAAAAACACAAAACAACAAAAAACACAAAACAACAAAAACAAAAACAACACAAACACACAAAACACAACAAAAACAAACAAAAACTACAAAAACAACAACAAAACTACAAAACAACAACAAAAACAAAAACACAAACACAACAAAAACAAACAACAACAAACAACAAAACACACAAAACAAACAAAACACAACAAACAAAACAAAACAAAAAACAAACAAACAACAACAAACAAAACAAAACAACTACAAAAAACAAAACAACAAAACACAAAAAACAAAAAAAAACAACAAAAAACAACAAAAACAACAAAAACATACAAACAAAAACAAACAACAAAACAAAAAACACAAAAAACAACAAAAACACAAAAACAACAAAAAACAAACAACACAAACAAAACTACAAAAAACAACAAAAACACAAAACAACAACAAAACAAAACAAACAAAACAACAAAAACACAACAAAACAAAAAAAAACAAAAAACACAAAAACAACAACAACACAACAAAAAACAACAAAAACTACAAAAACAACAACAAAAACACAAACAAACAAAACACAAACAAAAAAACAACAAAACAACAAAACACAACAAAACAACAAAAAACACAAAACAACAAAAACAAACAAAACACAACAAAAACAACAAAAACAACACAAAACACAACACAAAACAACAAACAAAAACAAAAAACACAAAACACAACAAAAACAACAAAACAACAAAACACAACAAAAAAAACAAAACACACAAAACACAACAAAACAAAAAACAACAAAAAACAAAAAACAACAAAAACACAAAAAACAAAACAACAAAAACACAAAACAAAACAAAAAACACAAAACAAACAAAAAACAACAAAAACACAACAAAACAAACAAAAAACAAACAAAAACAAAACAAACACACAACAAACAAAAAAACAAAACACAAAAAAACAACAAAAACAACAAAAACACAAAACAAACAAAAACAAAAAAAACAAAACAAACAAAAAACAAAAACACAACAAAAACAACAAAAACACAAAACAACAAAACAACAAAAAACACAAAAAAACAAAAACACAAACAAACAAAAACAAAACAACAAAAACACAAAAACAAAAAAAACACAAAAAACACAAAACAAACAAAACAACAAAAACACACAAAAAACAAAAAACAACAAACAACAACAAAAAACAAAACAACAAACAAAACAACAAAACAAACAAACACAAAAACAAACAAAAAACACAAAAACAAACAAAACAACAAAAACAAAACAACAAAACACAACAAAAACAAAACAAAACAACAAAAACAACAAAACAACAAAAACAAAACAAAAAACACAAAAACAACAAAAAACAACAAAACAACAAACAACACAAAACAAACAAAACACAACAAAAACAACAACAACACAAACAAAACAAAAACAACAAAAACAACAAACACAAAAAACAAACAAAACAACAACAAACACACAAAAAACAAACAAACACAACAAAACAAACAAAACAAACAAAAAAACAAAAACACAAAACAACAAAACACAACAAAACACAAAAAACAACAAAACAACAAAAAACAAAACAACAAAAACACAAACAAACAACACAACAAAAACAACAAAAACAACAAAACAAAAACAAAACAAAACAAAACAACACAAACACAACAAAAAAACACAACAACACAAACAAAACAACAACAAACACAAAACACAAAACAAAACAAACAAAAACAAAAACAACAACAAAAACAACAAACAAACAAACACAAAAACAACAAAAACAACAAAACAACACAAAAAACAACAACAAACACAAACACAACAAAAACACAAAAACACAACAAAAACAACAAAAACAACAAAACACAAAACAACAACAAAAACAACAAAAACAAAAACACAAAAAACAACAAAACAACAAAAAACAAAACAACAAACAACAACAAACAAACAACAAAACAAACAAAAACACAAAACACAAAAAACAAACAAAACAACAAAACACAACAAAAAACAAAAAACAAAACAACAAAAAACAAAACAACAACAAACAAAAAACACAACAAACACAAACAAAAACAACAAAAACAACAAAACAACAAAACAACACAAAAAACAACAAAAACAAAACAAACACAAACAAACAAAACAACAAAAACAACAAAACACAAAAAAACAAAAACAAACACAAAAAACAACAAAAACAACAAAACAAACACAAAACACAAACACACAAAAAACAAAAAAACACAAAACAACAAAAAACACAAAAAACAACAAAAACAACAAAACAAACAAAACAACAAAACAAACAACAAAACAAAAACACACAAAACAACAAAAAACAAACAAAACAACAAAACACAACAAAAACACAAAAAACAAAAAACACAAACAAACACAAAAAACAACAAAACAACAAAAACAACAAAACAACAAAAACAACAAAACAAAACAAAACACAAAAAACAAAAACAAAAACAACAAAAACAACAAAACAAACAACAAAACACAAACAAAAAACAACAAAAACAACAAAACACAACAAACAAACAAAAAACACAACAAAACAACAAAAACAAAACAAAAAACAAAAACAAAACAAAAACAACAAAAAACAACAAAAAACAAAAACAAAACAAAACAAACAACAAAAAACAACAAAACAAAACAAAACACAACAAAAAACAAAAAACAAAAAACACAAACAAAAACACAAAAACAACAAAACACAACAAAAACAACAAAAAAACAACAAAACACAAAACAAACAAAAACAAAACAACAAAACAAAACAAAAAAACAAAAACAACAAAACAAACAACAAAACAAACAAAAAACAAAACAAACAAAAAACAACAAAAACAACAAAAACAACAAAACAACAACAAAACAACAAAAAAACAAAACAACAACAAAAAACACAAAACAACAAACAAAAAACAACAAAAAACAAAACAACAAACAAAACAAACAAAAAACAAAAACAACAAAAACAACAAACAAAACAAAAACACAAAAAAACAAAAACACAACAAAACAACAAAAACAACAAAACAACAAAAACAACAAAAACAACAAACAAAAACAACAAAAAAACAAACAAAAACAACAAAAACAACAAAACAACAAAAAAACAACAAAACAACAAAACAACAAAAAAACAACAAAAAAAACAAAAACAACAAAACACAAAAACAAAAACAAAACACAAACAAAACAACAAACAAACAACAAAAACAACAAAACAAACAAAAAACAAAAAAAACAAAAACAAACAAAAACAAAAAACACAAAACAACAAAACAAAACAAAAACAACAAAACAACAAAAACAAAACAAAAACAACAAAAAACAACAAAAACAAACAAAAACAACAAAACAACAACAAACAAAAAACAAAAACAAACAAAACACAAAACAAAAAACACAAAAAACAAAACAAAACAACAAAAAAACAAACAAAAAACAAAAAAACAAAACAACAACAAAACAACAAAAACAACAAAAACAAAACAAAACAAAAACAACAAAACAACAAAAACAAACAAACAACAAAACAAACAAAAACACAAAAAACAAACAACAAAACAACAAAACAAAACAACAAAACAACACAAAAACAACAAAAACAACAAAAACAACAAAAACAAAAACACAACACAAAACAACAAAAAACAACAAACAACAAAAAAACAACAAAACAAACAACAAAAACACAAAACAAAAAACACAACAAAACAAACAAAACAAAACAAAAACAAACAACAAAACAAACAAAACACAACAAAAACAACAAAAAACAAAACAAAACAAAAACAAAAAAACAAAAACACACAAAAACAACAAAAACAAAAAACAAACAAAACAACAACAAAAAACAAAAACAAAAACACACAAAAAACAAAACACAAAACAACAAAAACACAACAAACAACAAAAAAACAAAAACACAAAACAAACAACAAACACAAACAAAAACAAACAAACAAAAAAACAAAACAAACAAACAAAAAAACAAAACAACAAAACAAACAAAACACAAAAACAAACAACAAACAACAAACAAAAAACAAAAAACACAAACAAAACAAAAACACAAACAAAAACACAAAAACAACAAAACAACAAAAAACAAACAAAAACAACAAAACACAAAAACACAAAACAAAAACAACAAAAAAACAAAAACAACAAAAAACAAAACACAAAACACAACAAAACAAAAAAAACTACAACAACAACAAAAACACAACAAAACAAACAAAAACAAACAAAAACAACAAAAAACAACAAAAACACAAAAACAACAAAACAAACAAAAACAACAAAAACAAACAAAACACAAAACACAACAAAAACAACAAACAACAAAAACACAAAAAACAAAAAACACAAACAAACAAAAAACAACAAACACAAAACAACAACAAAACAAACAAAAACAACAAAAACACAAAACAAACAACAAAAACAACAAAAAACAAACAAAACAACAAAAACAAAAACACAACAAAAACAACAAAAACAAACAACAAACAAAAAAACAACAAAACAACAAAACAACACAAAACAACAACAAAACACAAAAAACACAAAACAACACAAAAACAACAAAAACAACAAAAAACAAAAACAAACAAAACACAACAAAAACAACAAAAAACAAAACAACAAACAAACAAAACAAAACACAACACAAAACAAAAACAACAAAAACAACAAAAACAACAAAAACACAAAAACAACAAAAACAAAACAACAAAAACACAAACAAAACAAAAAACAAAAAACAACAAAAACACAAAAACAAAACAAACAAAAACAACAAAAACATACAAACAAAAACAAACACAACAAAAACACAAAAACAAAAAACAACAAAAACACAAAAAAACAACAAAAACAACAAAACAAACAAAAACAACAAAAAACACAAAACAAAACAAAAACAAAAACAACACAAAACACAACAAAAAACAACAAACACAACAAAAAACACAAAACAACAACAAAAAACACAAAAACAAAAACAAACAAAACACACAAAACAACAAAACAACAAAACAACAAAAACAAAAACAACAAAACAACAAAAAACAAAACAAAAACAACAAAAACAACAAAACACAAAACAAAAACAACAAAAACAACAAAAACACAAAACAAAAAAACAAACAACACAAAACACAAAACACAAACAAAAAACAACAAAAAACAAACAAAAACACAAAACAACAAAACAAACACAAAAACAACAAAAAAACACAAAACACACAAAAACAAACAAACAACAAACAAACAACAAAACACACAAAACAAACAAAAACACAAAACAACAAACAACAAAAAACAAAAACACAAAAACAACAAAACAAACAACAAACACAAAACAACAAAACACAAAACAAAACACAACAAAACACAACAAAAAAACAACAAAAACAACAAAAAAACACAAAACAACAAAAACACAAACAAACAAAACAACAAAACAACAAAAACAACAAAAAACAAAAACAACAAAAACACAAACAACAAAAAAACACAAAACACAAAAAAACAAAACACAACAAAACAACAAACAAACAAAAACAAAAAACACAAAAACAACAAAACACAACAAAACACAAACAAAACAACAAAAAAACAAACAAACAACAAAACACAAAAAACAACAAAAAACAAAAACAACAAAACACAACAAAACACACAAAACAACAAAAACAACAAAAAAAACAAACAAAACACAACAAAAACACAAAAACAACAAAACACAAAAAACAACAAAACAAACAACAAAAAAACAAAAACACAAAACACAACAAAAACAAAAACAAACAAAAAAACACAAAAAACAAACAAAACAAACAAAAACAACAAAAACAACAAAAAACACAAACACAACAAACACAACAAAACAAACAAAAACAAAAAACAAAAAAAACAACAAAAAAACAACAAAAACAACAAAAACAACAAAACACAACAAAACACAAAAAAACAACAAAAAACAACAAAACAAACAACAAAAAACACAAAACAAAACAACAAAACACAACAAAACAACACAAAACAAAACAAAAACACAACAAAAACAAAACAAAAACAACAAAAACAAAAAACAACAAAAACAACAAAAACAACAAAACAACAAAAACAAAAAACAACAAAAACACAACAAAAACAACAAAAACAACTACAAAAAACAACAAAACACAAAAACACAACAAAACAACAAAAACAACAAAACAAAAAAACACAAAACAACAAAAACACAAAAAACAACAAAAACAAAAAACAAACAAACACAAAACAAACAAAACACAAAAACAACACAAAAACAAACAAAACAAAAAAACAACAAAAACAACAAAACACACAAAAAACACAAAACACTACAAAAAACAAAAAAAAACAAAAAAAAACAACAAAAAACAACAAAACAACAAAAACACAAAAACACAAAACACAACAAAAACAAAAAAACACAAAAAAACAAAACACAAAAAACAAAAAAACAACAAAAAACAACAAAAACAAAAAAACAAACAAAAACTACAAAACAAAACAAAACACTACAAAAACAAACAACAAAACACAAAAAACAACAAAAAACAACAAAAAAAACAAAAACACAAAAAAACAACAAAAACACAAAACAACAAAAAAACACAAAACAACAAAACACACAAAAACAACAAAAAACAAAAAACACAAAAAACAACAAAACAACAAAAACAAAAACAACAAACACAAAAACACAACAAAACAACAAAAACACAAAAACAAAAAACACAAAACACAACAAAAACACAAAACACAAAACACAACAAAAACACAAAAAACAAAAAAACAAAAACAACACAAAACAAAACAAAAACACAAAAAACACAAAAACAAAAAAACACAAAAACACAAAAAACAACAAAACAACAAAAACAACAAAACAACACAAAAAACAAAACAAAACAAAAAACAACAAAAAAACAAAAACAAACAAAAACAACAAAAAACAACAAAACAACACAAAACAACAAAAAACAACAACAAACAACAAAACACACAAAACAACAAAAACAAAAACACAACAAAACAACACAAAAACAACAAAAACAAAAACAAAAAACAACAAAAAACACAAAACACAACAAAAACAACAAAAAACACAAAACAACAAAACAACAAAAACAAACAAAAACACAAACAAAACACAAAAAACAAAAAACAACAAAAACAAAAAAAAACAACAAAACACAAAACACACAAAAACAAAAAACAACAAACACACAAAACACACAAAACACACAAAAAACAACAAAAAACAAAAAAACAACAAAAACAAAAAACTACAAAAAACACAAAAACACAAAAACAACAAAAACAACAAAACAAACACAAAACACAAAACACTACAAAAAACAAAAAACACAAAAAAAACAAAAACTACAAAAACACAAAAACTACAAAAAACAACAAAACAACAACAAAAAACTACAAAACACAACAAAAACAACACAAAACACAAAAACAACAAAAAACACAAAAAACAAAACAATACAAAAACACAAAACAAAACAAAAACAACAAAAAACTACAAAAACACACAAAACACAACAAAACAACAAAAAACACAAAAAACATACAAAAAAACACAAAACACAACAAAAACACAAAAACAAAAAACACAAACACACAAAACAACAAAAACACAAAAACTACAAAAACACACAAAACACAAAACAATACAAAAACTACAAACACTACAAAACACACAAAAACACAAAACTACAAAACACAACAAAACAACAAAAAACTACAAAACACTACAAAAAACAACAAAACAAACAAAAAAACTACAAAAACACAAAAACTACAAAAACACAACAAACACAAAAACACAAAAAAACAACAAAAACTACAAAACAACAACAAAAACTACAAAAACACAAAAACTACAAAACACAAAAACTACAAAACAACAAAAAAACTACAAAACACTACAAAAACACAAAACACAACAAAAACTACAAAAACTACAAAAACACAAAAACTACAAAACACACAAAAACTACAAAACAACAAAAAAACTACAAAAACACAAAAAACTACAAAAACTACAAAACACAACAAAAAACTACAAAACACACAAACAACTACAAAACACAAACAAAAAACTACAAAAACTACAAAAACAACAAAACACTACAAAAGACTACAAAAAACTACAAAAACTACAAAACACAAACACTACAAAAACAACAAACACTACAAAACACACAAAAAACTACAAAAACTACAAAACACACAAAAACTACAAACACACAAAACACTACAAAAAACAACAAAAACTACAAAAAAACTACAAAAACACAAAAACTACAAAACAACAAAAACACAAAAAACAACAAAACACTACAAAAACTACAAAACACAAAAAACACAAAAACTACAAAAACTACAAAACACAACAAAAACAACAAAAACTACAAAAACTACAAAACACACAAAAAACTACAAAAACTACAAAAACTACAAAACACTACAAAAAACTACAAAACACTACAAAACATACAAAAAACTACAAAAACACAAAACTACAAAACACTACAAAAACTACAAAAACTACAAAAACAACAAAACACTACAAAACAACAAAACTACAAAAAACTACAAAAAACTACAAAAAACACAAAACACTACAAAACACACAAAAAACTACAAAAAACTACAAAAAATACAAAAACTACAAAAAACTACAAAAACTACAAAACACACAAAAACACAAAACACTACAAAAAACAAAAAACTACAAAAAACTACAAAAAACTACAAAAACTACAAAAACTACAAAACACTACAAAAACTACAAAAAACTACAAAAGACTACAAAACACTACAAAAACACAAAAGACTACAAAACACGACAAAAACTACAAAAAAATACAAAAACTACAAAAACTACAATACACTACAAAACACTACAAAAACTACAAAAAAATACAAAAGACTACAAAACACTACAAAACACTACAGAAATTACAAAACACTACACAATACTACAAAACACTACAAAAACTACAAAAGACTACAAAAACTACAAAAACTATAAAAGACTACAAAAGACTACAAACACTATAAACACTACAAAACACTACAAAAAACTACAAAAGACTACAAAACTACAAAACACTACAAAAGACTACAAAAGACTACAAAACTACAAAACACTA
>CM070490.1:311316-432907 GCA_036324585.1 Champsocephalus esox
ACCCACATTGAAAACGACTTCGCCTACCTTTGATGATCAACGACTGAGACACAAAGTCCCTCCTCCCGTCCTTCTGGTGAAGCGCGTGGCGGCGGGTCGTGCAGCTGATGCTCTGCCTCTCCGGTCTATCATTGGAACTCAATCTTGAAAATGGTTCATAATTTCGCAACGATGTCATCCAGAGGCGGTGCCACAGGGTAGCTTGGAGTTCCAACAATTGGCCTAGCAACGGCTTAGCAACCCCATTATTTTGCTATGAAAATGTGTGTGTGTGTGTGTGTGTGTGTGTGTGTGTGTGTGTGGGGGTGTGTGTGTGTGTGTGTGTGTGTGTGTGTATGTGTGTGTGTGTGTGTGTGTGTGTGTGTGTGTGTGTGTGTGTGTGTGTGTGTGTGTGTGTGTGTGTGGGTGTGTGTGTGTGTGTGTGTGTGTGTGTGTGTGTGTGTGTGTGTGTGTGTGTGTGTGTGTGTGTGTGTGTGTGGGTGTGTGTGTGTGTGTGTGTGTGTGTGTGTGTGTGTGTGTGTGTGTGTGTGTGTGTGTGTGTGTGTGGGTTGGGCTGCCAACCTTTAGAATTCAGCTTGGAGTGAGGTCTGGGGAATGAAGTACAGTATTGAGCAGAAAATGTAGTGTAGCATATTTCTGGTACATTCATTTTTAATGTCATCTAATATATGTGTGTGTTTATATATATTCATGTGTGTTAAAACTTGGATGGACAAGTCCATTTCTTCTTCTTAAATCTAGAGGTTTTTTATCTCGATAATCAGGACTCAAGTTGAAGAAGAGGTCGGGGGGTGGTGGATTTTACGAGGACATACTTTGTGCTGATAGCCCGCAGAGGGTGGGTGCACGCCTAAAACAACGTGCATGTGATGCTCGGATACTCCTGTCCTTGCTCTTGACCAAGGCACCTCAGAATTAGAGTCGCTCCCCGGTTGCCATGGCACCCCTAACATTTAGGGTCAAATGCAGAGGGCAATTAGAGCAACATCTTTTTTCACTTTCATTTAAAGGGGGGAGGGGATACAAACATGTCGTAGGTTAACGGCCCCTCGGGCGTTATCCAGACGGACCGGCTGATTGTACGAAGAATGAGAAAGTCAAAATAGTTTTTAGAATATTGAACGATAGTGTATCTTTTCAAAAAAGCAGTGACTGGTTTACGATCAAAACTGGAATCTCAAGGGTTACATTTTTATCGTAATGAATTAAATCATTATGTAAATTAAACACACAATATGGATCCGTCATCATTTTATTGCCGTTCAAATACAAATCTTGTATGCTAACATTCCCAATGTCGCTTTCTACCGGGGCATTACGTGCACATTGAGATTGTTTAGAAAATATGAAAATATATTCAAAGATGATTCAGATCATACAAAATAGGACCAACGTTGTCACCGGCTGCCTCCTCCACGCCCCATCTCATAGACGCTTCCAAACATCTTCACATCGTGCTTTTTGCTCTCGATTGTTCTGGCTCTTGCTTTCGGATTGTTCGGATGGCTTTGAAGCCAAGCTTGGCTTTCGAAGCCAAGCCTTGGCTTTGAAGCCAAGGCTTGGCTTTGAAGCCAAGGCTTGGCAAACCTCCGGTCTGGGCTCGTTCAGGGAGGGTTCACTTGATGAAAAGCAGCCTGACACGCTGTTTACCTCTCGGAGCTTCTTGTTGGTTAAAGTGTTCCTCTGACTAAACCCACGTGCACACTCAGCTGTGGAGAGTGTGCACGGCTGGGAGGAGGGGCTTCAGCTCTTCGGGTGTCGGTGGCATCATTTCATCACCATGAGTCTGACCCGCGAGCTAACACGAGAGAACACGTATCACTGCAAACTAAGCTGGTATTGCTGCGTAAGTCCACAGACTCACCTGCGGTGACTGAAGAGAGACTGAGGTCACTGACTCTTCGCTGAAATGATATTTTTAAATATGAAGTCCCTCAGATCGCGTTGTCCTCCTGGTCGCTTGGCCGGTGTGACGACCGTTACCTGCGCTTCTGGCATCGATCAAACAGGCGCATCACGGCCTCTGGCGCCCTCTAGGGCACTCGCATAGTAGAGCGTCAGTGACTTGGTAAACATGTCACTGCGTGTGCGCTGCTCCCTCGCCCGCAGTATTACTCAACATGCGCAAAATGAATGTTGAAATACCAGCGCCACGTTCAATGACATCAGGGAAGGAAAGGGGGATGGCCGTTTGAGAAGCGGGATGATTTTGACCGTTTTTACTTCAAGGGATGCCATCCCCCCTCACCCCCCCCTCAACCCGAGTACTGCCTGTAATGATGTCCCATGTTTCGTAGATTTAGCGCACATGGTCTTCCACTTGACTTGTTGAGAAACAGAAGGTGTTCTTGGCTCCTTGGGAGTAGGCGAGGGGCAGTACAGCCTGTGATTTCTGCCTGGATGAGTATTCTTCAGAAAGTCCGTAGAAGAGGCCCGGGAGTCTCTCTGCTAATCATCAATGGTCTTTGCAAATTGACAGCAGGTGTACCCATGTTAGAGGTGAGGGGTCAGAGGAGCTCCAAGAGAGGGGCTTCCTCAGACAGTCAGGGTCTTGTGGGTTAGTGGTTCATATCCAGCACGCACTAGCTAGGAAACGATAAGGATGTTGGTGCGTAGCTGCATCGGGGACATGTGTGTGCGCTCCTGTGCAGACGTTACTTCATTGGATCATTCATATCCTGCAGGACTCCTAGAGAGGCCGTGGGATAACGGTCCTCCTGAATCATCAACTGTTAGAGTTTATTGAAGGATGAATGTGTTTTCATAAAGTGTTCAAGAAGATTCTTAGTCAGGAAGGGAGGAACAGTCTGTTCAGGAGCACACACACACTCACACACACACACACTCACACACACACACACACACACACACACACACACATTCACATGACAGAGTCACAAGATACACACTAACACATATTGGTGTTGGTCATCACCAGAGTAAGATTAGAGACCCCACATTAATTGGTCCTACGAGCCGGAATCCAACAACATCGTGACGGGAAGGAGGAAGGAGACGACACGCCGCCGTCTGTCGACATCCGGGATCATCGGCCGACCCCGAGAAAGACCCGGGACGCAGAACTCGTGGCCGGGCCGGTGCGAATATGTCCAACCACCCTCATCCTGGACACGATTGACGGAATCCAACCGGACCGGTGACCACAGATAACGGGTAAGACACGGTTACTCCTCCTCTAAGGAGGTGATGACACGTTGATAGAGAGAGGCTGCTCCTCCTCTAAGGAGGTGATGACACGTTGATAGAGAGAGGCTGCTCCTCCTCTAAGGAGGTGATGACACGTTGATAGAGAGAGGCTGCTCCTCCTCTAAGGAGGTGATGACACGTTGATAGAGAGAGGCTGCTCCTCCTCTAAGGAGGTGATGACACGTTGATAGAGAGAGGCTGCTCCTCCTCTAAGGAGGTGATGACACGTTGATAGAGAGAGGCTGCTCCTCCTCTAAGGAGGTGATGACACGTTGATAGAGAGAGGCTGCTCCTCCTCTAAGGAGGTGATGACACGTTGATAGAGAGAGGCTGCTCCTCCTCTAAGGAGGTGATGACACGTTGATAGAGAGAGGCTGCTCCTCCTCTAAGGAGGTGATGACACGTTGATAGAGAGAGGCCGCTGGTGGACGTGCCGTTGGGTACATGTATGAGTGATTGAGTGAAAGTGTCACCAGTGGAATCAGCGAAGTGGAAACCTAACGGCGCTAATCAGACTCTGTGGCCTGATGAAGTGCACGCCGTGGTGAATTAGGGATTAGGATCCGACGACACGTTGTCCAGTAGGAACACCAGCTGGAATCATGGGGTCCGATGGGAGTAAGCCTGGCGCTACAGGGGACATATGGAAGCATGTAGTCATGGCAGCACCATGTATTGAAGCAAACGGTAGAAACAGTGCGGCTCCCAAGGGAAGCGGGAGAAAACAGCAGGAAGAGGATTAAGCGACAAATTGAGAGCAGCAACAGCTGGAACCACGCAAGGCAAGAGGGACGTTAGAAGCTCAACTACGGGTTGCAGTTATATGGGGGGGGCAGGGGGGAGGGGAGGGAGGTATGAGAGCAGACGAGGAGACAGGGACGTCGGGGTCAAGTGATGCTGCACGCAGAGCGGCGATAACAGTCGAGCATAGAAGGGAAGAGCAAAGGGTTAGAAAAGTGACGAGAAAGAGAGAAAGAGACAAAACAACCTTAGAACAAGAATGGGCAGCGACAATAAGCCTCCGCATTCAAGAAGCGAGGAGGAAGGAAACCAAGTTCTATCCCGTTGAAGAATTAAGATCCTTCCACGGACGCTTACCCATGAGCGCAAGTGGCCAACCCGCACTGTGGGGTTGGCGAAGACCCAGACAGAATGTTAGAAGCGCCCATGGACAATGGACGCGTGTGAAAAGGCTGGTGAGGGACTGACTCCATACGAACCGGACCCGGCGCAGTTTGACCCGGACCGTACTGCACCGATAGCGTCATGTGGTTTAAGCGGACGTGAAGCTTTAAGAACCCTCATGGTAACCCTGGGCCATGGGTGGGCAAGGGTAAAAGGCGTTTCCACGGGAACAGCAGCAGATGGAGGCCCAACGCCACCAGGTGACCGGGCTGTAACCAATGCTCTGGTTCCAGTGCGCCGAGCGATTGAGAGGACTTTTGCCCCAAGACGAGGTTTCACAAAAGCCTCGGGATGTAGGCAAGAGTCAGGCAGGACTTCAGAGTCAGAATGGAAGAGTGTCCGTGTTCACGCCGGCATCCCTACAGCAACGTAGCATTCGCACAGCAGCTAACACAAAGCCTCATGAATGGGTTTCTCCCAGGAGTCGCAGATTTCATCCGCGAGCACAACGTTAACCATCGAACATGCGACTTACAAGCATGCCTGCATGATGCAGAACACGCCACATCAAAGAACAAAGACAAAAGAGAGCGTCTGCATCAGCTTGCTTTGTAGGAGAAGGAGGAGAACCCAATGAGGTTTTCGTTGTAGGACCAGGACAGGGAAGAGGTGGGTTTAACAGAGGACGAGGGGATGGTAGAGGAACAGGCAGAGGACGAGGGGATGGTAGAGGAACAGGCAGAGGACGAGGACGAGGGATGGTAGAGGAACAGGAAGAGGACGAGGGGATGGTAGAGGAACAGGAAGAGGACGAGGGGATGGTAGAGGAACAGGAAGAGGACGAGGGGATGGTAGAGGAACAGGAAGAGGACGAGGACGAGGGAATGGTAGAGGAACAGGAAGAGGACGAGGGAATGGTAGAGGAACAGGCAGAGGACGAGGACGAGGGAATGGTAGAGGAACAGGAAGAGGACGAGGGGATGGTAGAGGAACAGGCAGAGGACGAGGGGATGGTAGAGGAACAGGAAGAGGACGAGGGGATGGTAGAGGAACAGGAAGAGGACGAGGACGAGGGGATGGTAGAGGAACAGGAAGAGGACGAGGACGAGGGAATGGTAGAGGAACAGGCAGAGGACGAGGGAATGGTAGAGGAACAGGCAGAGGACGAGGGAATGGTAGAGGAACAGGCAGAGGACGAGGGAATGGTAGAGGAACAGGAAGAGGACGAGGGGATGGTAGAGGAACAGGCAGAGGACGAGGACGAGGGAATGGTAGAGGAACAGGAAGAGGACGAGGGGATGGTAGAGGAACAGACAGAGGACGAGGGAATGGTAGAGGAACAGGCAGAGGACGAGGGAATGGTAGAGGAACAGGCAGAGGACGAGGGAATGGTAGAGGAACAGGCAGAGGACGAGGGAATGGTAGAGGAACAGGCAGAGGACGAGGGGATGGTAGAGGAACAGGCAGAGGACGAGGACGAGGGAATGGTAGAGGAACAGGAAGAGGACGAGGGGATGGTAGAGGAACAGGCAGAGGACGAGGGGATGGTAGAGGAACAGGAAGAGGACGAGGGGATGGTAGAGGAACAGGAAGAGGACGAGGGGATGGTAGAGGAACAGGAAGAGGACGAGGGAATGGTAGAGGAACAGGAAGAGGACGAGGGGATGGTAGAGGAACAGGAAGAGGACGAGGGAATGGTAGAGGAACAGGCAGAGGACGAGGACGAGGGGATGGTAGAGGAACAGGCAGAGGACGAGGACGAGGGGATGGTAGAGGAACAGGCAGAGGACGAGGACGAGGGGATGGTAGAGGAACAGGCAGAGGACGAGGACGAGGGGATGGTAGAGGAACAGGCAGAGGACGAGGGATGGTAGAGGAACAGGAAGAGGACGAGGGAATGGTAGAGGAACAGGCAGAGGACGAGGACGAGGGAATGGTAGAGGAACAGGCAGAGGACGAGGACGAGGGGATGGTAGAGGAACAGGCAGAGGACGAGGACGAGGGGATGGTAGAGGAACAGGCAGAGGACGAGGGAATGGTAGAGGAACAGGCAGAGGACGAGGGGAATGGTAGAGGAACAGGAAGAGGACGAGGACGAGGGGAATGGTAGAGGAACAGGACAGAGGACGAGGGGATGGTAGAGGAACAGGCAGAGGACGAGGGAATGGTAGAGGAACAGGCAGAGGACGAGGGGATGGTAGAGGAACAGGAAGAGGACGAGGGAATGGTAGAGGAACAGGAACAGGCAGAGGACGAGGACGAGGGAATGGTAGAGGAACAGGCAGAGGACGAGGACGAGGGGATGGTAGAGGAACAGGCAGAGGACGAGGACGAGGGAATGGTAGAGGAACAGGCAGAGGACGAGGGAATGGTAGAGGAACAGGCAGAGGACGAGGGAATGGTAGAGGAAGAGGACGAGGACGAGGGAATGGTAGAGGAACAGGAAGAGGACGAGGACGAGGGAATGGTAGAGGAACAGGCAGAGGACGAGGGAATGGTAGAGGACGAGGACGAGGACGAGGGAATGGTAGAGGAACAGGCAGAGGACGAGGGAATGGTAGAGGAACAGGCAGAGGACGAGGACGAGGGGATGGTAGAGGAACAGGAAGAGGACGAGGGGATGGTAGAGGAACAGGAAGAGGACGAGGGAATGGTAGAGGAACAGGAAGAGGACGAGGGAATGGTAGAGGAACAGGCAGAGGACGAGGACGAGGGGATGGTAGAGGAACAGGCAGAGGACGAGGGAATGGTAGAGGAACAGGAAGAGGACGAGGGAATGGTAGAGGAACAGGACGAGGACGAGGGAATGGTAGAGGAACAGGAAGAGGACGAGGACGAGGGAATGGTAGAGGAACAGGCAGAGGACGAGGGGATGGTAGAGGAACAGGCAGAGGACGAGGACGAGGGAATGGTAGAGGAACAGGCAGAGGACGAGGGGATGGTAGAGGAACAGGCAGAGGACGAGGACGAGGGAATGGTAGAGGAACAGGCAGAGGACGAGGGAATGGTAGAGGAACAGGCAGAGGACGAGGGGATGGTAGAGGAACAGGCAGAGGACGAGGACGAGGGAATGGTAGAGGAACAGGAAGAGGACGAGGACGAGGGAATGGTAGAGGAACAGGCAGAGGACGAGGACGAGGGAATGGTAGAGGAACAGGCAGAGGACGAGGACGAGGGAATGGTAGAGGAACAGGAAGAGGACGAGGGAATGGTAGAGGAACAGGAAGAGGACGAGGGAATGGTAGAGGACGAGGACGAGGGAATGGTAGAGGAACAGGAAGAGGACGAGGACGAGGGAATGGTAGAGGAACAGGAAGAGGACGAGGACGAGGGAATGGTAGAGGAACAGGCAGAGGACGAGGACGAGGGAATGGTAGAGGAACAGGAAGAGGACGAGGGGAATGGTAGAGGAACAGGCAGAGGACGAGGGAAATGGTAGAGGACGAGGACGAGGGAATGGTAGAGGAACAGGAAGAGGACGAGGGGATGGTAGAGGAACAGGAAGAGGACGAGGGGATGGTAGAGGAACAGGAAGAGGACGAGGGGAATGGTAGAGGAACAGGAAGAGGACGAGGACGAGGGAATGGTAGAGGAACAGGAAGAGGACGAGGGGATGGTAGAGGAACAGGCAGAGGACGAGGACGAGGGGATGGTAGAGGAACAGGCAGAGGACGAGGGAATGGTAGAGGAACAGGCAGAGGACGAGGAAATGGTAGAGGACGAGGACGAGGGAATGGTAGAGGAACAGGAAGAGGACGAGGGGATGGTAGAGGAACAGGAAGAGGACGAGGGGATGGTAGAGGAACAGGAAGAGGACGAGGGGATGGTAGAGGAACAGGAAGAGGACGAGGACGAGGGAATGGTAGAGGAACAGGAAGAGGACGAGGGGATGGTAGAGGAACAGGCAGAGGACGAGGACGAGGGAATGGTAGAGGAACAGGAAGAGGACGAGGGGATGGTAGAGGAACAGGAAGAGGACGAGGGGATGGTAGAGGAACAGGCAGAGGACGAGGACGAGGGAATGGTAGAGGAACAGGCAGAGGACGAGGGGATGGTAGAGGAACAGGAAGAGGACGAGGGGATGGTAGAGGAACAGGAAGAGGACGAGGGGATGGTAGAGGAACAGGAAGAGGACGAGGGAATGGTAGAGGAACAGGAAGAGGACGAGGGGATGGTAGAGGAACAGGAAGAGGACGAGGGAATGGTAGAGGAACAGGCAGAGGACGAGGACGAGGGGATGGTAGAGGAACAGGCAGAGGACGAGGACGAGGGGATGGTAGAGGAACAGGCAGAGGACGAGGACGAGGGGATGGTAGAGGAACAGGCAGAGGACGAGGACGAGGGGATGGTAGAGGAACAGGCAGAGGACGAGGGAATGGTAGAGGAACAGGCAGAGGACGAGGACGAGGGAATGGTAGAGGAACAGGAAGAGGACGAGGGGATGGTAGAGGAACAGGCAGAGGACGAGGACGAGGGAATGGTAGAGGAACAGGAAGAGGACGAGGGGATGGTAGAGGAACAGGCAGAGGACGAGGACGAGGGGATGGTAGAGGAACAGGCAGAGGACGAGGACGAGGGGATGGTAGAGGAACAGGCAGAGGACGAGGGGATGGTAGAGGAACAGGCAGAGGACGAGGGGAATGGTAGAGGAACAGGAAGAGGACGAGGACGAGGGAATGGTAGAGGAACAGGAAGAGGACGAGGGAATGGTAGAGGAACAGGCAGAGGACGAGGACGAGGGGAATGGTAGAGGAACAGGCAGAGGACGAGGACGAGGGGATGGTAGAGGAACAGGCAGAGGACGAGGGGATGGTAGAGGAACAGGCAGAGGACGAGGGAATGGTAGAGGAACAGGAAGAGGACGAGGACGAGGGAATGGTAGAGGAACAGGACAGAGGACGAGGGGAATGGTAGAGGAACAGGCAGAGGACGAGG
The DNA here is from genome assembly GCA_036324585.1 of Champsocephalus esox. NCBI lineage: Eukaryota > Metazoa > Chordata > Actinopteri > Perciformes > Channichthyidae > Champsocephalus > Champsocephalus esox. The sequence goes on from CM070490.1 coordinate 320,584, forward strand.
GGATGGTAGAGGAACAGGCAGAGGACGAGGACGAGGGAATGGTAGAGGAACAGGAAGAGGACGAGGACGAGGGAATGGTAGAGGAACAGACAGAGGACGAGGGGATGGTAGAGGAACAGGCAGAGGACGAGGGGAATGGTAGAGGAACAGGCAGAGGACGAGGGAATGGTAGAGGAACAGGCAGAGGACGAGGGAATGGTAGAGGAACAGGCAGAGGACGAGGACGAGGGGATGGTAGAGGAACAGGAAGAGGACGAGGGGATGGTAGAGGAACAGGAAGAGGACGAGGGGAATGGTAGAGGAACAGGAAGAGGACGAGGGAATGGTAGAGGAACAGGCAGAGGACGAGGACGAGGGGATGGTAGAGGAACAGGCAGAGGACGAGGACGAGGGGATGGTAGAGGAACAGGCAGAGGACGAGGACGAGGGAATGGTAGAGGAACAGGCAGAGGACGAGGGGATGGTAGAGGAACAGGCAGAGGACGAGGGAATGGTAGAGGAACAGGAAGAGGACGAGGACGAGGGAATGGTAGAGGAACAGGAAGAGGACGAGGACGAGGGAATGGTAGAGGAACAGGCAGAGGACGAGGGGATGGTAGAGGAACAGGCAGAGGACGAGGACGAGGGAATGGTAGAGGAACAGGCAGAGGACGAGGGGATGGTAGAGGAACAGGCAGAGGACGAGGACGAGGGAATGGTAGAGGAACAGGCAGAGGACGAGGGAATGGTAGAGGAACAGGCAGAGGACGAGGGGATGGTAGAGGAACAGGCAGAGGACGAGGACGAGGGAATGGTAGAGGAACAGGAAGAGGACGAGGACGAGGGAATGATAGAGGAACAGGAAGAGGACGAGGACGAGGGAATGGTAGAGGAACAGGCAGAGGACGAGGACGAGGGAATGGTAGAGGAACAGGAAGAGGACGAGGGAATGGTAGAGGAACAGGAAGAGGACGAGGGAATGGTAGAGGAACAGGCAGAGGACGAGGGAATGGTAGAGGAACAGGCAGAGGACGAGGAAATGGTAGAGGACGAGGACGAGGGAATGGTAGAGGAACAGGAAGAGGACGAGGGGATGGTAGAGGAACAGGAAGAGGACGAGGGGATGGTAGAGGAACAGGAAGAGGACGAGGACGAGGGAATGGTAGAGGAACAGGAAGAGGACGAGGGGATGGTAGAGGAACAGGCAGAGGACGAGGACGAGGGAATGGTAGAGGAACAGGCAGAGGACGAGGGGATGGTAGAGGAACAGGAAGAGGACGAGGGGATGGTAGAGGAACAGGAAGAGGACGAGGGGATGGTAGAGGAACAGGAAGAGGACGAGGGAATGGTAGAGGAACAGGAAGAGGACGAGGGGATGGTAGAGGAACAGGAAGAGGACGAGGGAATGGTAGAGGAACAGGCAGAGGACGAGGACGAGGGGATGGTAGAGGAACAGGCAGAGGACGAGGACGAGGGGATGGTAGAGGAACAGGCAGAGGACGAGGACGAGGGGATGGTAGAGGAACAGGCAGAGGACGAGGACGAGGGGATGGTAGAGGAACAGGCAGAGGACGAGGGAATGGTAGAGGAACAGGCAGAGGACGAGGACGAGGGAATGGTAGAGGAACAGGAAGAGGACGAGGGGATGGTAGAGGAACAGGCAGAGGACGAGGACGAGGGAATGGTAGAGGAACAGGAAGAGGACGAGGGGATGGTAGAGGAACAGGCAGAGGACGAGGACGAGGGGATGGTAGAGGAACAGGCAGAGGACGAGGGGATGGTAGAGGAACAGGCAGAGGACGAGGGAATGGTAGAGGAACAGGAAGAGGACGAGGACGAGGGAATGGTAGAGGAACAGGAAGAGGACGAGGGGAATGGTAGAGGAACAGGCAGAGGACGAGGACGAGGGAATGGTAGAGGAACAGGCAGAGGACGAGGACGAGGGGATGGTAGAGGAACAGGCAGAGGACGAGGACGAGGGGATGGTAGAGGAACAGGCAGAGGACGAGGGAATGGTAGAGGAACAGGAAGAGGACGAGGACGAGGGAATGGTAGAGGAACAGACAGAGGACGAGGGGATGGTAGAGGAACAGGCAGAGGACGAGGGAATGGTAGAGGAACAGGCAGAGGACGAGGGGATGGTAGAGGAACAGGCAGAGGACGAGGGAATGGTAGAGGAACAGGAAGAGGACGAGGACGAGGGAATGGTAGAGGAACAGACAGAGGACGAGGGGATGGTAGAGGAACAGGCAGAGGACGAGGGAATGGTAGAGGAACAGACAGAGGACGAGGGGATGGTAGAGGAACAGGCAGAGGACGAGGGAATGGTAGAGGAACAGGCAGAGGACGAGGACGAGGGAATGGTAGAGGAACAGGAAGAGGACGAGGACGAGGGAATGGTAGAGGAACAGACAGAGGACGAGGGGATGGTAGAGGAACAGGCAGAGGACGAGGGAATGGTAGAGGAACAGGCAGAGGACGAGGGGATGGTAGAGGAACAGGCAGAGGACGAGGACGAGGGAATGGTAGAGGAACAGGAAGAGGACGAGGACGAGGGAATGGTAGAGGAACAGGCAGAGGACGAGGGGATGGTAGAGGAACAGGAAGAGGACGAGGGAATGGTAGAGGAACAGGAACAGGCAGAGGACGAGGACGAGGGAATGGTAGAGGAACAGGCAGAGGACGAGGGGATGGTAGAGGAACAGGAAGAGGACGAGGGAATGGTAGAGGAACAGGAACAGGCAGAGGACGAGGACGAGGGAATGGTAGAGGAACAGGAAGAGGACGAGGGAATGGTAGAGGAACAGGAAGAGGACGAGGGAATGGTAGAGGAAGAGGACGAGGACGAGGGAATGGTAGAGGAACAGGCAGAGGACGAGGACGAGGGAATGGTAGAGGAACAGGCAGAGGACGAGGGCTAAACTCAGATGGGAGACTCCTACGCCACAGGTGCGGAAAGGAGGGACACATGGCTAGGGACTGCAGGGAAGAGAGACCACAGAACAAAGACGGGGGACAAAAGGGACAATACAAAGACGAAAGACATGCCCCCCCCCTTCACATAACCTACAGAGCTATGACAACTGACTAGACGTAGAAAAGGAAGAAGAGGACATCCACACATCACATTGACATTTCTGAAGTATGACTGAATCTGTCGGACAGCAGTATTAAACCCACCAGGACAATCGAATCAATGTGATTGGATAAGGTGGCACCGCGAGCAGCTGTGGGCGAACACGGGTTTACCACCACCATACCGTTTGTGATATCAAAGGACATGCAGAACAGCGCACAGACCCTGAGGGACATTCAGGACCAACAAGAGAGTACTCCCTGTGCGTCTCTACAGCACAGCAGCTCATTCGAGTCGTGGGCCGGGCCTTGTCTCAACAGGAGGGATGGGGACAACAATGAATGAACACTTGCATACGCGCAGCTACATTACATGTTCTACGTTTGTAGAGCCTGTGTAGAATGTTGCAGACACGATGCTCAAGGCCACGAGCGGCCACAGAGAGGAACGTTTCCTCCACCAACATACCCGTTTCAACACATGCATACGGACTTCATCGAACTCACACAACGCCAAGGGTACACATACTGTTTGGGAATGATATGTCCGTTTTCAGTGGGTTGAAATATTCCCAGCAAAACATGCAGACGCTATGAGCCTAAATTAGCCTTCTTTAGCCTAGCCTTTTTTAGCCTACATTAGCCTTCTTTAGCCTAGCCTTCTTTAGCCTTCTTTAGCTTACATTAGCATTTTTTAGCCTTCTTTAGCCTATATTAGCTTTCTGTAGCTTACATTAGCCTTCTTTAGCCTACATTTGCCTTCTTTAGCCTAGCCTTATTGAGCCTACATTAGCCTTCTTTAGCCTACATTAGCCTTATTTATCCAACATTAGCCTTCTTTAGCCTTCTTTAGCCTACATTAGCCTTCTTTAGCCTTCTTTAGCGTTCTTTAGCCTACATTAGCCTTCTTTAGCCTACATTAGCCTTATTTATCCAACATTAGCCTTCTTTAGCCTTCTTTAGCCTACATTAGCCTTCTTTAGCCTTCTTTAGCGTTCTTTAGCCTACATTAGCCTTCTTTAGCCTAGCCTTCTTTAGTCTAAATTAACCTTCTTTAGCCTAGCTTACATTAGCCTTCTTTAGCCTACATTAGCCTTCTTTAGCCTACATTAGCCTTCTTTAGCCTTCTTTAGCCTACATTAGCCTTCTTTAGCCTTCTTTACTCTAAATTAGCCTTCTTTAGCCCTCTTTAGCCTACATTATTCTTCTTTAGCCTAGCTTACATTATCCTTCTTTAGCCTACATTAGCCTTCTTTATTCTTCTTTAGCCTACATTAGCCTTCTTTAGCCTAGCCTTCTTTAGTCTAAATTAGCCTTCTTTAGCCTTCTTTAGTCTAAATTAACCTTCTTTAGCCTAGCTTACATTAGCCTTCTTTAGCCTACATTAGCCTTCTTTAGCCTACATTAGCCTTCTTTAGCCTTCTTTACTCTAAATTAGCCTTCTTTAGCCCTCTTTAGCCTACATTATTCTTCTTTAGCCTAGCTTACATTAGCCTTCTTTAGCCTACATTAGCCTTCTTTAGCCTACATTAGCCTTCTTTAGCCTATCCTTCTTTAGTCTAGCCTTCTTTTGTCTAAATTAGCCTTCTTTAGCCCCCTTTAGCCTACCTTCTTTAGCATACATTAGCCTTCTTTAGCCTAGCCTTCTTTAGTCGAAATTAGCCTTCTTTAGTCGAAATTAGCCTTCTTTAGCCCTCTTTAGCCTACATTAGCCTTCTTTAGTCGAAATTAGCCTTCTTTAGCCCTCTTTAGCCTACATTAGCCTTCTTTAGCCCAGCTTACATTAGCCTTCTTTAGCCTTCTTTAGTCTAGCCTTCTTTAGTCGAAATTAGCCTTCTTTAGCCTTCTTTAGCCCTCTTTAGCCTACATTAGCCTTCTTTAGCCCAGCTTACATTAGCCTTCTTTAGCCTTCTTTAGCCTTCTTTAGTCTAGCCTTCTTTAGTCGAAATTAGCCTTCTTTAGCCTTCTTTAGCCCTCTTTAGCCTACATTAGCCTTCTTTAGCCCAGCTTACATTAGCCTTCTTTAGCCCTTTAGCCTACATTAGCCTTCTTTAGCCTACATTAGCCTTCTTTAGCCCAGCCTTCTTTAGTCTAAATTAGCCTTCTTTAGCCTTCTTTAGCCCTCTTTAGCCTACATTAGCCTTCTTTAGTCTAAATTAGCCTTCTTTAGCCTTCTTTAGCCCTCTTTAGCCTACATTAGCCTTCTTTAGTCTAAATTAGCCTTCTTTAGCCTACCTTCTTTAGCCTACATTAGCCTTCTTTAGTCTAAATTAGCCTTCTTTAGCCTTCTTTAGCCCTCTTTAGCCTACATTAGCCTTCTTTAGTCTAAATTAGCCTTCTTTAGTCTTCTTTAGCCCTCTTTAGCCTACATTAGCCTTCTTTAGCCCAGCCTTCTTTAGTCTAAATTAGCCTTCTTTAGCCTTCTTTAGCCCTCTTTAGCCTACATTAGCCTTCTTTAGTCTAAATTAGCCTTCTTTAGTCTTCTTTAGCCCTCTTTAGCCTACATTAGCCTTCTTTAGTCTAAATTAGCCCTCTTTAGCCTACCTTCTTTAGCCTACATTAGCCTTCTTTAGTCTAAATTAGCCCTCTTTAGCCTACCTTCTTTAGCCTACATTAGCCTTCTTTAGTCTAAATTAGCCCTCTTTAGCCTACCTTCTTTAGCCTACATTAGCCTTCTTTGAGTAGACTTGTGAATTGAGCACATGTAATCTGTTTAGTTCTTTGGAGACGGATAGAAAGGTGGAGAACACTCAGATGATGGTCTTCACTGTTTCAGCTGCATATCGGAAACACATCCTGGTGACACAAACGATGAGCGGGGGGCAGGCGAACCCCCCAAACGCACCAGGAGCGTCTGCGCCGCGTTACGGCCGCGCCGCGTTACGGCCGCGCCGCGTTACGGCCGCCGCGTTACGGCCGCGCCGCGGCGGTTGTAAAGATCGCGGCCACTCTAGTCAATGGGAGCTATTCCACGACACGCGCTGCGTTACGGCTCAGACGCGTCCCAGAAGCGGCTCGGCGCAGCGCTTCTCTAAAATTAGGATGAATCCTATTTTTGCCGCGGCGCAGCCGTAAGGTCGGGCAGGCAGCCCCCCCTCGCAGGAAGTGGAAAGGTGAGCATCCGGGCCCATCCCGCATATATACTAATTTAGCAGACCCCCGTCCTTCATCACAACACCTCCACTACGATGCGCACAGTGGACGACGAGGTGTTCATCATGGAAGTGGAGAAACACACCATGTTATACGATGTAACCGATGCTGACTACAAGGACAACATCAGAAAGGACGAGGCCTGGTTTGTAGTCGCTGCAGTTTGTGGAGTGGAAGGTAACAACTACATATTAATGTTTTAAAGTTCATTAATACTTGTAGCTACGTACCGAGCCATTCAGTAGCTTAACATCTTGTGCAAGTCGTTAAAAAACTGCTCAGTAAACTTGCATTTCACAATAAGGTAAGATCTTATTTCCTATATCAAGATCATAATATTATTATTATATAAATATTGTTTTTTAACTATACTTTATCTTGTGAATTTCGCCCAGGGATCATACAGTTGTGTTTAACTCGTTATAATGATATTATATTTTTGTATTCTAATTTGTTTGTATTCGCGTGTTATAACAACTACCCAGAATACTCTCAGTCATGTTTAAATACAGAATGCTGTGGTGGGAAACCTTGCATTTATAGTCAGATGAATTGTGAGGACAGACAAGAATAATTTGGCAGTCATTTGTCAGACAAAGCATTTATTATAAATGGTATTACATACACAGTAGCGCATCCTAGGCGAGAGCTGAATGCGAGGCTGACCGATGAGTCCCTGGAAGCCAAGTATCTGAAATCTGTGAAATCATGTTATTAATCTGAATCTATTCTTCGTTTCAGTCGACGTCTGCAAGGCACGATGGAAGTCACTCCGGGATGCTTTTGTTCAAACAGGAAGACATCTCTCCCAAGTGGATCTGCAGGTATACAGACCTAATGTCCTTCCTTTTGCCCTTTTGTCATTTGTGATGATGTATTGCAAAGGGTATGAAAGACTTTATTTTAAATGACATAAATATGTTCCTGTTGCATAAATTAATCCCCAGAAAAAAGGTTTTAATTGTTTTGATGTTGTTTCTTTTCATATAGTTCAAAAAGCAGCTTGAGCAATCCTTCCCCTGTAGAAGACCTGGAGAGAGCGTCTACATCCCTGCCATTGGACACAGAGGGACATGCCAGGACAGCATGTGGATCTCCAGCCCCACCACCTACAGCCCCACCACCTCTGGTACCCACCACCTCTGGTACCCACAGCCTCTGGTACCCACCACCTCTGGTACCCACAGCCTCTGGTACCCACCACCTCTGGTACCCACCGCCTCTGGTACCCCAACCTCTGGTACCCACCACCTCTAACCCCACCACCTCTGGTACCCACCACCTCTGGTACCCACCGCCTCTGGTACCCCAACCTCTGGTACCCACCACCTCTGGTACCCACAGCCTCTGGTACCCACAGCCTCTGGTACCCACCACCTCTGGTACCCACCACCTCTGGTACCCACAGCCTCTGGTACCCACAGCCTCTGGTACCCACCACCTCTAGCCCCACCACCTCTGGTACCCACAGCCTCTGGTACCCACAGCCTCTGGTACCCACCACCTCTAGCCCCACCACCTCTGGTACCCACATCCTCTGGTACCCACAGCCTCTGGTACCCACCACCTCTGGTACCCACCACATCCAGCCCCACCACCTCTGGTACCCACAGCCTCTGGTACCCACCACCTCTGGTACCCACCGCCTCTGGTACCCACATCCTCTGGTACCCACCACCTCCAGCCCCACCACCTCTGGTACCCACCACCTCTGGTACCCACCACCTCTGGTACCCACCACCTCTGGTACCCACCACCTCTGGTACCCACCACCTCTAGCCCCACCACCTCTGGTACCCACCACCTCTGGTACCCACCACCTCTGGTACCCACCACCTCTGGTACCCACATCCTCTGGTACCCCAACCTCTGGTACCCACCACCTCTGGTACCCACAGCCTCTGGTACCCACCACCTCTGGTACCCACCACCTCTGGTACCCACAGCCTCTGGTACCCACCACCTCTGGTACCCACAGCCTCTGGTACCCACAGCCTCTGGTACCCACCACCTCCAGCCCCACCACCTCTGGTACCCACAGCCTCTGGTACCCACAGCCTCTGGTACCCACCACCTCTGGTACCCACCGCCTCTGGTACCCCAACCTCTGGTACCCACCACCTCTAACCCCATCACCTCTGGTACCCACCACCTCTGGTACCCACCGCCTCTGGTACCCCAACCTCTGGTACCCACCACCTCTGGTACCCACAGCCTCTGGTACCCACAGCCTCTGGTACCCACCACCTCTGGTACCCACCACCTCTGGTACCCACCACCTCTGGTACCCACAGCCTCTGGTACCCACCACCTCTGGTACCCACCGCCTCTGGTACCCCAACCTCTGGTACCCACCACCTCTGGTACCCACCACCTCTAACCCCACCACCTCTGGTACCCACCGCCTCTGGTACCCACAGCCTCTGGTACCCACAGCCTCTGGTACCCACCACCTCTGGTACCCACAGCCTCTGGTACCCACAACCTCTGGTACCCACCACCTCTGGTACCCACAGCCTCTGGTACCCACCACCTCTGGTACCCACCACCTCTAACCCCACCACCTCTGGTACCCACCACCTCTGGTACCCACAGCCTCTGGTACCCACCACCTCTGGTACCCACCACCTCTGGTACCCCAACCTCTGGTACCCACCACCTCTGGTACCCACCACCTCTAACCCCACCACCTCTGGTACCCACCACCTCTGGTACCCACAGCCTCTGGTACCCACCACCTCTGGTACCCACAGCCTCTGGTACCCACCACCTCTGGTACCCACAGCCTCTGGTACCCACCACCTCTGGTACCCACAGCCTCTGCAGAGAGGCAAAGGCCCTCGAGGTCCCGTAGCCCCAGCGTTCCACACGGGACACAAGGAGGAGGCCACAGAGCACAGACCTTGGAGAGCAGCTGATGTCTCTACTGCAGGAACCTCCGACTGCACCACACATGCCAGACTCAGGAGGAGGAGTCATACCACTTTGCTCTCAGTCTTGTGCCCATGTGGCAAAGACATCAGGCAAAGTCTGTATTTTAAACACCTTCCACAACTTGGAGAGAGACACCCAACACCAGCCCATTGCCCATCCCCCCGCCACTCAACATTCCATTCACACCTCCAGGCCAGTAGCCTTTTGGCCAGGTGTACCCCCACCCCCACGCGCCCCATCAACACCTACAAGGCCCATCAGACATGCTGTCCTCCAGCAGTAGCTCAGCAGGAGTCTTTTTACCAACAATAGTAGAGCATTTGAGTTCATTGTTTTTTTACTGTAAATAGTTACTTTTTTTGTGTTGATGCAGTCAGTTCAGGGCCCAGGAGGGACAGCGGTCAGTTCAGGGCCCAGGAGGGACAGCGGTCAGTTCAGGGCCCAGGAGGGACAGCGGTCAGTTCAGGGCCCAGGAGGGACAGCCGTCAGTTCAGGGCCCAGGAGGGACAGCGGTCAGTTCAGGGCCCAGGAGGGACAGCCGTCAGTTCAGGGCCCAGGAGGGACAGCGGTCAGTTCAGGGCCCAGGAGGGACAGCGGTCAGTTCAGGGCCCAGGAGGGACAGCGGTCAGTTCAGGGCCCAGGAGGGACAGCGGTCAGTTCAGGGCCCAGGAGGGACAGCCGTCAGTTCAGGGCCCAGGAGGGACAGCGGTCAGTTCAGGGCCCAGGAGGGACAGCGGTCAGTTCAGGGCCCAGGAGGGACAGCGGTCAGTTCAGGGTCCAGGAGGGACAGCGGTCAGTTCAGGGCCCAGGAGGGACAGCGGTCAGTTCAGGGCCCAGGAGGGACAGCCGTCAGTTCAGGGCCCAGGAGGGACAGCGGTCAGTTCAGGGCCCAGGAGGGACAGCGGTCAGTTCAGGGCCCAGGAGGGACAGCGGTCAGTTCAGGGCCCAGGAGGGACAGCGGTCAGTTCAGGGCCCAGGAGGGACAGCGGTCAGTTCAGGGCCCAGGAGGGACAGCGGTCAGTTCAGGGCCCAGGAGGGACAGCGGTCAGTTCAGGGCCCAGGAGGGACAGCGGTCAGTTCAGGGCCCAGGAGGGACAGCGGTCAGTTCAGGGCCCAGGAGGGACAGCGGTCAGTTCAGGGCCCAGGAGGGACAGCGGTCAGTTCAGGGCCCAGGAGGGACAGCCGTCAGTTCAGGGCCCAGGAGGGACAGCGGTCAGTTCAGGGCCCAGGAGGGACAGCGGTCAGTTCAGGGCCCAGGAGGGACAGCCGTCAGTTCAGGGCCCAGGAGGGACAGCGGTCAGTTCAGGGCCCAGGAGGGACAGCGGTCAGTTCAGGGCCCAGGAGGGACAGCGGTCAGTTCAGGGCCCAGGAGGGACAGCGGTCAGTTCAGGGCCCAGGAGGGACAGCGGTCAGTTCAGGGCCCAGGAGGGACAGCAGTCAGTTCAGGGCCCAGGAGGGACAGCAGCTCGTCCATCTGCTCTGCACTCATCCGGACATATTGGTGATGTCGTTGGCGGTCCAGCCTCAGCTCAGCCACGAGGTGATGACAATCCCCTTGTTGTCTCCTTTGCTGGTTGAGGGGGTGCACCCAAACCGGCTCCCCCCTCCCCCCTGGTCTGAGGATTTAATATGAACATTTAATAACTCAACAGTAGGTGGCGATATATGCTCCAAGTGGAAGCGATTTGCCATTAAAGAGAAGAAGAAGAAGAAGAAGAAGAAGAAGAAGAGAAGAAGAAGAAGAAGAAGAAGAAGAAGAACTGCAGGCTGCACACACGACGCGTAGGGGTGAGAGGCGCCGCAGGACCGACGACACCGACCGGAGCAGCATCGAGAGTGACGAAGAGAACATCAACGTCTCCCTCTGCTGGGAGAAGGAGGCGATGACAGAGCGTGGATCGGCTGCACAGACACTCTGGACCTGGTCAGGTGGGAGCGACGCCGCCTACAGGCAGTCTGCAGAACAACAGCCTCTGACAGCAAGGAAGGCTGTGTGATGATGGACTCCAACCTGTGGCTCTCAGGTGAGTCTGTACACAGGTGGGTCTGTGTCAGGTGGGTCTGTGTCAGGTGGGTCTGTGTCAGGTGGGTCTGTGTCAGGTGGGTCTGTACACAGGTGGGTCTGTGTCAGGTGGGTCTGTGTCAGGTGGGTCTGTGTCAGGTGGCTCTGTGTCAGGTGGGTCTGTGTCAGGTGGGTCTGTGTCAGGTGGGTCTGTGTCAGGTGGGTCTGTACACAGGTGGGTCTGTGTCAGGTGGGTCTGTGTCAGGTGGGTCTGTACACAGGTGGGTCTGTGTCAGGTGGTTCTGTGTCAGGTGGGTCTGTACACAGGTGGGTCTGTGTCAGGTGGGTCTGTGTCAGGTGGGTCTGTGTCAGGTGGGTCTGTACACAGGTGGGTCTGTGTCAGGTGGGTCTGTACACAGGTGGGTCTGTACACAGGTGGGTCTGTACACAGGTGGGTCTGTGTCAGGTGGGTCTGTGTCAGGTGGGTCTGTGTCAGGTGGGTCTGTGTTAGGTGGGTCTGTGTCAGGTGGGTCTGTACACAGGTGGGTCTGTGTCAGGTGGGTCTGTACACAGGTGGGTCTGTGTCAGGTGGGTCTGTGTCAGGTGGGTCTGTGTCAGGTGGGTCTGTACACAGGTGGGTCTGTACACAGGTGGGTCTGTGTCAGGTGGGTCTGTGTCAGGTGGGTCTGTACACAGGTGGGTCTGTGTCAGGTGGGTCTGTGTCAGGTGGGTCTGTACACAGGTGGGTCTGTGTGCAGGTGGGTCAGGTGGGTCTGTACACAGGTGGGTCTGTACACAGGTGGGTCTGTGTCAGGTGGGTCTGTGTCAGGTGGGTCTGTACACAGGTGGGTCTGTGTGCAGGTGGGTCAGGTGGGTCTGTGTACAGGTGGGTCTGTGTCAGGTGGGTCTGTACACAGGTGGGTCTGTGTCAGGTGGGTCTGTGTTAGGTGGGTCTGTGTCAGGTGGGTCTGTACACAGGTGGGTCTGTGTCAGGTGGGTCTGTGTCAGGTGGGTCTGTGTCAGGTGGGTCTGTACACAGGTGGGTCTGTGTCAGGTGGGTCTGTGTCAGGTGGGTCTGTGTCAGATGGGTCTGTGTCAGGTGGGTCTGTACACAGGTGGGTCTGTGTCAGGTGGGTCTGTGTCAGGTGGGTCTGTGTCAGGTGGGTCTGTGTCAGGTGGGTCTGTGTGCAGGTGGGTCTGTGTACAGGTGGGTCTGTGTGCAGGTGGGTCTGTGTACAGGTGGGTCTGTGCAGGTGGGTCTGTGTGCAGGTGGGTCTGTGTGCAGGTGGGTCAGGTGGGTCTGTGTACAGGTGGGTCTGTGTGCAGGTGGGTCTGTGTGCAGGTGGGTCTGTGTGCAGGTGGGTCTGTGTACAGGTGGGTCTGTGTCAGGTGGGTCTGTGTCAGGTGGGTCTGTGTCAGGTGGGTCTGTGTCAGGTGGGTCTGTGTCAGGTGGGTCTGTGTGCAGGTGGGTCTGTGTACAGGTGGGTCTGTGTCAGGTGGGTCTGTGTGCAGGTGGGTCTGTGTGCAGGTGGGTCTGTGTGCAGGTGGGTCTGTGTACAGGTGGGTCAGGTGGGTCTGTGTGCAGGTGGGTCTGTGTCAGGTGGGTCTGTGTCAGGTGGGTCTGTGTGCAGGTGGGTCTGTGTGCAGGTGGGTCTGTGTACAGGTGGGTCAGGTGGGTCTGTGTGCAGGTGGGTCTGTGTACAGGTGGGTCTGTGTGCAGGTGGGTCTGTGTGCAGGTGGGTCTGTGTACAGGTGGGTCTGTGTGCAGGTGGGTCTGTGTGCAGGTGGGTCTGTGTGCAGGTGGGTCTGTGTACAGGTGGGTCTGTGTCAGGTGGGTCTGTGTCAGGTGGGTCTGTGTCAGGTGGGTCTGTGTACAGGTGGGTCTGTGTCAGGTGGGTCTGTGTGCAGGTGGGTCAGGTGGGTCTGTGTGCAGGTGGGTCTGTGTACAGGTGGGTCTGTGTGCAGGTGGGTCAGGTGGGTCTGTGTGCAGGTGGGTCAGGTGGGTCTGTGTACAGGTGGGTCTGTGTGCAGGTGGGTCTGTGTGCAGGTGGGTCTGTGTCAGGTGGGTCAGGTGGGTCTGTGTGCAGGTGGGTCTGGGTCAGGTGGGTCTGTGTGCAGGTGGGTCAGGTGGGTCTGTGTGCAGGTGGGTCTGGGTCAGGTGGGTCTGTGTACAGGTGGGTCAGTGTACAGGTGGGTCTGTGTACAGGTGGGTCTGTGTCAGGTGGGTCTGTGTGCAGGTGGGTCAGGTGGGTCTGTGTGCAGGTGGGTCTGTGTACAGGTGGGTCTGTGTGCAGGTGGGTCAGGTGGGTCTGTGTGCAGGTGGGTCAGGTGGGTCTGTGTACAGGTGGGTCTGTGTGCAGGTGGGTCTGTGTGCAGGTGGGTCTGTGTCAGGTGGGTCAGGTGGGTCTGTGTGCAGGTGGGTCTGGGTCAGGTGGGTCTGTGTGCAGGTGGGTCAGGTGGGTCTGTGTGCAGGTGGGTCTGGGTCAGGTGGGTCTGTGTACAGGTGGGTCAGTGTACAGGTGGGTCTGTGTACAGACAAATAATGAAATGTATTATTCTGTGCAGATCAGAAACACACAGGGGGGAGGAGGGAGGGGGGGAGGGGAGGGAGGGAGGGAGGGGGGAGGGAGGGAACACCTGGAGGGGTTGGGCGGCTCTGAGCAGATGTGTGATGTGTTGCAGCTGCAGCAGAAGCTGGAGGAGGCGGAGTCACACAGGAAGTGAAGCTGAGCTGGAGGAGGCGGAGTCACACAGGAAGTGAAGCTGAGCTGGAGGAGGCGGAGTCACACAGGAAGTGAAGCTGAGCTGGAGGAGGCGGAGTCACACAGGAAGTGAAGCTGAGCTGGAGGAGGCAGAGTCACACAGGAAGTGAAGCTGAGCTGGAGGAGGCGGAGTCACACAGGAAGTGAAGCTGAGCTGGAGGAGGCGGAGTCAGTACCAGATGTGTTCGGGTGTATTTCCGTCGCAGACGTCATCCGTCATATCCGTCTCCTCACCTCCCTCTGCTCCCAGCGCTCTGCTGCCACCCACCGGCCGTCTGCGGAACTGCAGCCGGAGGAACTCGGGACAGCTTGTTATGTGTGGGGTGCTGTGGTGGGGTCCCATGTACTGGTGCACATAAATAATGTTTCTAATTATTTACAATTAAAAATATATATTCTGCGTTACTTTAGCCAACACCTTTATAAGGCCACTAGATTAGATAATTAGGAAATGTGTAGATAGAATACATATCTTTCAGGTTGTTAATGTTTAATGTTTTATTTACCTTTTAGTATTTTGATATAGTATCTGAACGTTGGAGAGGAGTTGGGAGACACACGACACATCAAATCACATCTACAGATCAAGACAAAGCGAATGGAAGTGCTCCCATACTCCTAGCGTGAACATGTTTGTGACACCGTGTGCAAAGTCTCCGAAAATCCTAAAAATAAGCTCATATTTGAATTCCCCATACAAAAACTAATCATCCAGTAAAAACAAGGCCCCACTGATCATCTACTCTCTGAGACGATTCCAGGGATGCCTGGGTTGAGTTTCTACCACCAGGGAAAGTGGACAAAAGTGCCCGAGATCAGCCTATTAATTTACCCAGGGCCTAGTGCTTGGCTTTGGGCATGGAAATTCAGGAAACTCCCCTGAGTATTTTATTAAATATCTGAACTTTGGAGAGGAGTTGGGGGACACACGACACATCAAAGCACATCTACAGATCAAGACGAAGCGAATGGAAGTACTCCCATACTCATAGCGTGTGAAAATGTTTGTGAAAAACGTGTGCAAAGTCTCTAAAAACGGAGCAGTGGCTGTGATGCTAGCTTTGCGGCTAACGGTTAGTTGTTGTTGTTGCTATGGAAACAACATGACAGAGAAAATATGTATATCTTCTACATATAATAACGGACAAAGTAAAGAATGAAGTGTCGGCTATGCCTGTTTGAAGTTGTTGCTATGGAAACAACATGACGGAGAAACAGTATAATCTTCTACATATAATAACGGACAAAGTAAAGAATGAAGTGTCGGCTGTGTTTAAATGTTCGGAATTTGACCATCATGGCCCTCTTGAGTTGCCGTAAAATATGACTGATGACGGGTGCGACGGAAATACACCCGAACACATCTGGTACCTACACCGGTCTCAGCTCCTTTGTGTTATCAAGTGCATCAAAGGGACATGTCTCCACCGTCTCGGCTCACTCTTCATTTCCTCACACATCAATAACCCACTCTTTGTTTCACCCAAACTTTATTCATTATCATTTTAGAGAAGACACGAATACTGAGCTGCAGAGTGTGGGTCAGCGTCAGAGCGTGTCCCTGGGGACAGAGAGAGGTCTCAGGTGTGTCTCGTGTGTCTCAGGTATGTCTCAGGTATGTCTCGTGTGTCTCAAGGATGTCTCGTGTGTCTCAGGTATGTCTCGTGTGTCTCAAGGATGTCTCGTGTGTCTCAGGTGTGTCTCAGGTATGTCTCAGGTATGTCTCGTGTGTCTCAGGTATGTCTCGTGTGTCTCAGGTGTGTCTCAAGGATGTCTCGTGTGTCTCAGGTGTGTCTCAGGTGTGTCTCGTGTGTCTCAGGTATGTCTCGTGTGTCTCAGGTGTGTCTCAGGTATGTCTCGTGTGTCTCAGGTATGTCTCGTGTGTCTCAGGTGTGTCTCGTGTGTCTCAGGTGTGTCTCAGGTGTGTCTCGTGTGTCTCGTGTCTCTCAGGTATGTCTCGTGTGTCTCAGGTGTGTCTCAAGGATGTCTCGCGTGTCTCAGGTGTGTCTCAGGTATGTCTCGGGTATGTCTCGTGTGTCTCAGGTATGTCTCGTGTGTCTCAGGTGTGTCTCAAGGATGTCTCGTGTGTCTCAGGTGTGTCTTAAGGATGTCTCGTGTGTCTCAGGTATGTCTCAGGTGTGTCTCGTGTGTCTCAGGTATGTCTTATGTGTCTCAGGTATGTCTCAGGTGTGTCTCGTGTGTCTCAGGAGTCCCAGATGTGTCCCAGATGTCCCAGATGTCTCAGGTGTCCCAGATGTGTCCCAGGTGTCTCAGATGTCTCAGGTGTCCCAGATGTGTCCCAGATGTCTCAGGTGTCCCAGATGTGTCCCATATGTCTCAGGTGTCCCAGATGTCCCAGATGTGTCCCAGATGTCTCAGGTGTCTCAGGTGTCCCATATGTGTCCCAGATGTCTCAGGTGTCTCTCAGGTGTCCCAGATGTCTCAGGTGTCCCATATGTGTCCCAGATGTCTCAGGTGTCTCTCAGGTGTCCCAGATGTCTCAGGTGTCCCAGATGTCCCAGATGTCCCAGGAGTCCCAGATGTCTCAGGTGTCCCAGATGTGTCCCAGATGTCTCAGTAGTCCCAGATGTCTCAGGTGTCCCAGATGTGTCCCAGATGTCCCAGGTGTCTCACTGCAGCAGGCAGGTACAGGTGTAGGGCTTGTTTTTTTCCGAGGACTGGAACAGGTCCGAGGCCTGTTTGTTGATCAGAGTCCAGAAGTTCTGGAAGGAGATGTTGTCCCCGCCCTGCACCCCCATCTGATCCAGGACCTGGACCAGCCCGTCCTCCGTCTCCACCTGCTGCAGGACGCAGGGACACATGGGGTCAGAGGCAGATGCACATGATTACAGCAGCAGATTGAGTGAGGAGAATAGGAACATAAAAACACAACTAATAACAGGTAGCGCTATACGGGGGGGGGGACCACAGAAGAAGAACAGCTTCAGTGTGCGTAGCCCTATACGGGGGGGGGGCACCACAGAAGAAGAACAGCTTCAGTGTGCGTAGCCCTATACGGGGGGGGGCACCACAGAAGAAGAACAGCTTCAGTGTGCGTAGCCCTATACGGGGGGACACACCACAGAAGAAGAACAGCGTCAGTGTGCGGTACCTTGGCGCAGCTCGGCAGCTGTGTGGAGATCATGGTCTGGAACTGTGTTGCGTTCATGGTCGGCTGGTCGGCGGCAGCTTTATGAAACTCTGTCACCAACGAGTTGATGGCCAGCTCCAAGTCTGAGTACTGACAACAACACACACATCAACAATCAGTCAACAACAACAATCTTACTCGCTAGGGTAAGACTGAGACAAAGGTCCGCTCTGATACACAATTATTTAGTTTTTAAGGTGTGACTCAGGATCTAGTTTCTCTCTCAGCCAATCAGAACCAGGAGAGCATGTTGAGGGATGATCGCCAGCTGAGGTGAGGACGATGCTCCCCTTCGACAACGTAACAACACAAGGAGGATATTTAAAGTATTTCTAAACAGATTTGGAATTCACCACCGGACCCTGGGAGGATCAGACCCTCAGAGGACCGGACCCTCAGACCCTCGGAGGATCAGACCCTCAGAGGACCGGACCCTCAGACCCTCAGAGGATCATACCTTCAGAGGACCGGACCCTCAGACCCTCGGAGGATCGGACCCTGGGAGGATCAGACCCTCAGAGGACCGGACCCTTAGACCCTCAGAGGATCGGACCCTGGGAGGATCAGACCCTCAGAGGACCGAACCCTCAGACCCTCAGAGGATCAGACCCTCAGAGGACCGGACTCTCAGACCCTCGGAGGATCAGACCCTCAGACCCTCGGAGGATCAGACCCTCAGAGGACCGGACCCTCAGACCCTCAGAGGATCAGACCCTCGGAGGATCAGACCCTCGGAGGATCAGACCCTCGGAGGACCAGACCCTCAGAGGGCCAGACCCTCAGACCCTCAGAGGATCGGACCCTTAGACCCTCAGAGGATCGGACCCTGGGAGGATCAGACCCTCAGAGGACCGAACCCTCAGACCCTCAGAGGATCAGACCCTCAGAGGACCGGACCCTCAGAGGACCGGACCCTCAGACCCTCGGAGGATCAGACCCTCGGAGGATCAGACGCTCAGAGGACCGGACCCTCAGACCCTCAGAGGATCAGACCCTCGGAGGGTCAGACCCTCGGAGAACCAGACCCTCAGAGGATCAGACCCTCGGAGGACCAGACCCTCAGAGGGCCAGACCCTCAGAGGATCGGACCCTCGGAGGATCAGACCCTCGGAGGACCAGACCCTCAGAGGGCCAGACCCTCAGACCCTCGGAGGATCAGACCCTCGGAGGATCAGACCCTCAGAGGACCGGACCCTCAGACCCTCAGAGGATCAGACTCTCGGAGGATCAGTCCCTCAGACCCTCGGAGGACCAGACCCTCGGAGGGCCGGACCCTCAGAGGACCGGACCCTTAGACCCTCAGAGGATCAGACCCTCGGAGGAACAGACCCTCAGAGGACCAGACCCTCAGAGGATCAGACTCTCGGAGGATCAGTCCCTCAGACCCTCGGAGGACCAGACCCTCGGAGGGCCGGACCCTCAGAGGACGGGACCCTTAGACCCTCAGAGGATCAGACCCTCGGAGGAACAGACCCTCAGAGGACTGGACCCTCAGACCCTCGGAGGATCAGACCTTCAGAGGACCGGACCCTCAGACCGTCGGAGGATCAGACCCTCAGAGGACCGGACCCTCAGACCCTCAGAGGATCAGACCCTCGGAGGATCAGACCCTCGGACCCTTGGAGGACCAGACCCTCAGAGGGCCGGACCCTCAGACCCTCGGAGGACCAGACCCTCAATGCTCCGGCTGACTCTGATGGAACCCGGACTAGAGAGAGTCCTTGTTCCCTTTAGCTTTGTTTCCTGTGAAGCCTCCTTGTATTCTCCGGTTTCAGAGAGACACGTCCCGCCCTCTGCTTTGTTTCTAAAGATGTGTCATCGTGCAGAAATGTGAACTCTGTTTCCCCGACGTCTGGCCCCAGATCTGTTTGTTAGAGCTCCACTTCCTCCCACTCAGGTCCCAGATGTCCTCTCAGAGTTTGACATGTCAGGGCGTTCCTGTTGAGAGGGCTGACAGAGGAATGTGGCCCCCGGTGAGTGAGGGGCCCTCAGCAGCTGTTCCTGCAGCCTCCGGCGCTCAGACCAACTTTAAAGGGTTAACACAGCCGAGTGAGGTCAGAGCTCTGGGGACGATCTGTTGAGAAACAGGGCGCGGCTGCAGAGAAACCTCCAGAAACCCTTCAATACATCTTTATATAATCTAAAGAAAACCCAGAGAGATGGCACTTCAGTAAATCTGCAGATAACGTCCCAAAAAGCCGTAGAAAACCTGAAGAAATCTATAATTTACAAAAGAAATCCTAGGGAAAATCCAATGAACATGTGCAGTAAAAACTTTTATAAAAACTTAAAAAAACCCGGAAAGAAATCTCCCAAAGACCAGAAGGTTTCAAACTCTGAAGAAAATAAACGCTCCTAAATCAGAAGTTATAAACGCTCCTAAATCAGAAGTTATAAACGCTCCTAAATCAGAAGTTATAAACGCTCCAGAAATCAGAAGTTATAAACGCTCCAGAAATCAGAAGTTATAAACGCTCCAGAAATCAGAAGTTATAAACGCTCCAGAAATCAGAAGTTATAAACGCTCCAGAAATCAGAAGTTATAAACGCTCCTAAATCAGAAGTTATAAACGCTCCAGAAATCAGAAGTTATAAACGCTCCAGAAATCAGAAGTTATAAACGCTCCAGAAATCAGAAGTTATAAACGCTCCAGAAATCAGAAGTTATAAACGCTCCAGAAATCAGAAGTTATAAACGCTCCAGAAATCAGAAGTTATGAACGCTCCAGAAATCAGAAGTTATAAACGCTCCAGAAATCAGAAGTTATGAACGCTCCTAAATCAGAAGTTATAAACGCTCCAGAAATCAGAAGTTATAAACGCTCCAGAAATCAGAAGTTATAAACGCTCCTAAATCAGAAGTTATAAACGCTCCAGAAATCAGAAGTTATAAACGCTCCAGAAATCAGAAGTTATAAACGCTCCAGAAATCAGAAGTTATAAACGCTCCAGAAATCAGAAGTTATAAACGCTCCAGAAATCAGAAGTTATAAACGCTCCAGAAATCAGAAGTTATGAACGCTCCAGAAATCAGAAGTTATGAACGCTCCAGAAATCAGAAGTTATGAACGCTCCAGAAATCAGAAGTTATAAACGCTCCAGAAATCAGAAGTTATGAACGCTCCAGAAATCAGAAGTTAAAACGCTCCAGAAATCAGAAGTTATAAACGCTCCTAAATCAGAAGTTATAAACGCTCCAGAAATCAGAAGTTATGAACGCTCCAGAAATCAGAAGTTATAAACGCTCCTAAATCAGAAGTTATGAACGCTCCAGAAATCAGAAGTTATAAACGCTCCAGAAATCAGAAGTTATGAACGCTCCAGAAATCAGAAGTTATAAACGCCTCAGAAATCAGAAGTTATAAACGCTCCAGAAATCAGAAGTTATGAACGCTCCAGAAATCAGAAGTTATGAACGCCTCAGAAATCAGAAGTTATAAACGCTCCTAAATCAGAAGTTATAAACGCTCCAGAAATCAGAAGTTATGAACGCTCCAGAAATCAGAAGTTATGAACGCTCCAGAAATCAGAAGTTATGAACGCTCCAGAAATCAGAAGTTATAAACGCTCCAGAAATCAGAAGTTATGAACGCTCCTAAATCAGAAGTTATAAACGCTCCAGAAATCAGAAGTTATAAACGCTCCAGAAATCAGAAGTTATGAACGCTCCAGAAATCAGAAGTTATAAACGCTCCAGAAATCAGAAGTTATAAACGCTCCAGAAATCAGAAGTTATAAACGCTCCAGAAATCAGAAGTTATAAACGCTCCAGAAATCAGAAGTTATAAACGCTCCAGAAATCAGAAGTTATAAACGCTCCAGAAATCAGAAGTTATAAACGCTCCAGAAATCAGAAGTTATGAACGCTCCAGAAATCAGAAGTTATGAACGCTCCAGAAATCAGAAGTTATAAACGCTCCAGAAATCAGAAGTTATAAACGCTCCAGAAATCAGAAGTTATGAACGCTCCAGAAATCAGAAGTTATAAACGCTCCAGAAATCAGAAGTTATGAACGCTCCAGAAATCAGAAGTTATAAACGCTCCAGAAATCAGAAGTTATAAACGCTCCTAAATCAGAAGTTATGAACGCTCCAGAAATCAGAAGTTATAAACGCTCCAGAAATCAGAAGTTATGAACGCTCCAGAAATCAGAAGTTATAAACGCTCCAGAAATCAGAAGTTATAAACGCTCCAGAAATCAGAAGTTATAAACGCTCCTAAATCAGAAGTTATAATCGAAAGCTTCCAACAGCCTGTATGAAAGCAGAGTCTCGTCCGTGGGAACGTGTCTGGAACCCGTGGAACACTCACAGCACGGAGTTATCTATTAATTAGAAAGACATGCATTTATTCATGTCTTACGTTCTGCATTACTTCCTCCCCAAACATTTAGCTTTTATTTTAACATTATCTTTCACAGGCGACGCCCCGCTGTGCAACCGCACGACTTCAAAACAGTGACGCTGTAAGGAATTCAAATGTTAAATCATATTGAAATATTGTTATTTAAGAGAATAAATACAGGGGGAAAGATAATGCATACATAAATACATTTAGTAAAAAAACATGAATATTTACGATAAATACAAGAATCAATGAAATCATGGAAACAAAGAAGCCAACACGAAGAGGTGGTATGAAGCAGTGACAGGTGAGAGAGGACAGGGTGTGGCTGAGAGACACTGACCAATCAGCTCTCAGGCCAGCTCTGACCCTGACCCGCCTCTCCCACTTGAGAACCAGGTACGTGCTGCTTCATGTTCCTGCTCACCTGAGTCGCCATGTGTGCAGCTTCAGTCGCAGAGAGTCTGAGAGTGAGGAGAGACGAGAGAGCAGAGCTGCTGCCGAGAGCCCTCCCACACACACACACACACACACACACACACACACACACACACACACACACACACACACACACACACACACACACACACACACACACACACACACACACACCACACACACACACACACACACACACACACACACACACACACACACACACACACACACACACACACACACACACACACACACACACACACAGCCTCTTCAGCTGGCTTTTTAAACATCCCTAAAGTCCCCAAAGTCAAATGGGCGAGGCTGCTTGTATCCACTGCGCTACCAAGACATATCAGAGGCCAACTCAGTGGACATTTTGAAACACCAGCTTGTATTTGTGTTGTATCTATATGTTTACTTTATTATATATTGCAGTATATTTAAATTCCAAAAGTGGTGAACCTATTCTTGGTTGTGAGCTTCTGCTATGTGCTCCCTAGCAGACGACAAGCTGCTTCTAAACAGTCAATCCAATCATATTTTTGTATTTTATTTGTCAGGCGTTGCATTCTGAGAGTATCGGGCTGCGGCCAACAGGTTCTGAGGAAGAGGGACGGCGCCGCCATCACAGCTGGTCTGGGATCAGCATGTTTCATCGCTCTGATCTGCACAGAAGCCTCTATACATGGAGCCACACAGTTACCTCTCAAAGAAACACAAGTACTAATCAATCTGAATGACCGTGTATTATTTATTTGATTGAACTTGTTTCTTTTACATCAAATCTACGTAAAGAACATGTAAGCACACGGCCCGTCTGTAGTCTCCCCGACTCAGACTGCGAGGACTCTGGGTGTGACCCTGGATAACAACCTGTCCTTCACTGCAAACATCCTGCTCCAACCCGCTGCTGCAGATACACGCTCTACAGCATCAGGAGGACGCGTCCCCAGCTGACCCAGAGAGCCACGCAGGTTCTGGTCCAGGCTCTCGTCACCTCACTAGACTACTGCAGCTCCCTCCTGCTGGTCTGCCTGCATGTGCCATCCGACCTCTCTCACCCAGAATGCAGCGGCTCGTCTGGTCTTCAACCTTCCTGAATGTTCCACACCACTCCGCTCCTCCGCTCCCTCCACTGGCTTCCGGTAACTGCTAGAATCCACTTCAAGACCCTGGTGCTTGCGTACCATGCTGCGAATGGATCTGGCCCTTCCTACATCCAGGACATGGTTAAACCGTGCACCCCAGCACGTGCACTCCGCTCTGCATCAGCCAGACGGCTCGCTGCACCCTCGCTGCGAGGGGGACCCAAGTTCCCATCAGCAGAAACACGTGGGTTTGCTGTCCTGGCTCCAAGATGGTGGAATGAGCTCCCATTGACATCAGGACAGCAGAAAGCTCACACACCTTCCAGACTGAAGCTCATCTCTTTCGACTCCACCTCGAGGATAGAACTACTAACAAAGCACTTATATACTAACAAAGCACTTATTTACTAACAAAGCACTTATATACTAACAAAGGACTTATATACTAACAAAGCTCTTATATACTAACAAAGCACTACTAACAAAGCTCTTATATACTAACAAAGCACTTATATACTAACAAAGCTCTTATATACTAACAAAGCTCTTATATACTAACAAAGGACTTATATACTAACAAAGCTCTTATATACTAACAAAGCACTTATATACTAACAAAGGACTTATATACTAACAAAGCTCTTATATACTAACAAAGCACTTATATACTAACAAAGCTCTTATATACTAACAAAGCTCTTATATACTAACAAAGCACTACTAACAAAGCTCTTATATACTAACAAAGCACTTATATACTAACAAAGCTCTTATATACTAACAAAGCTCTTATATACTAACAAAGGACTTATATACTAACAAAGCTCTTATATACTAACAAAGCACTTATATACTAACAAAGGACTTATATACTAACAAAGGACTTATATACTAACAAAGCTCTTATATACTAACAAAGCACTTATATACTAACAAAGGACTTATATACTAACAAAGCTCTTATATACTAACAAAGCACTTATATACTAACAAAGGACTTATATACTAACAAA
This sequence comes from Champsocephalus esox, assembly GCA_036324585.1. Lineage (NCBI taxonomy): Eukaryota > Metazoa > Chordata > Actinopteri > Perciformes > Channichthyidae > Champsocephalus > Champsocephalus esox. The sequence goes on from CM070490.1 coordinate 344,524, forward strand.
GCTCTTATATACTAACAAAGCACTTATATACTAACAAAGGACTTATATACTAACAAAGCACTTATATACTAACAAAGCACTTATATACTAACAAAGCACTTATATACTAACAAAGGATTTATATACTAACAAAGCACTTATATACTAACAAAGCACTTATATACTAACAAAGCACTTATATACTAACAAAGGATTTATATACTAACAAAGCTCTTATATACTAACAAAGCACTTATATACTAACAAAGCACTTATATACTAATAAAGGACTGGCTCCTCTAAAGCCAGCTGAGCAGCACTTGAAATGCTTGGCTCGATGAAACCTGATGTACTTTATGATTCTGTTTCCTTCAGGTTGTGTCTTCCTGGTGGAACGCACTTATCGTGAGTCGCTCTGGAGAAAAGCCTCAGCGAGATGTAGTGTAACGATCAAAACAAGGTGTTCACACTGAAATGACACATCATTATTTAAACGGACGCTCAAAGAGCGAAACCTCAGCTCAAATCTCCCAAACTCTAAACACATGTTCTGCACCCAGTTTGCAATTCAACTTTCCACTTTTTCAAAAGTAAAAGTATAACAACAGTATATTTGTGTTTCTGCACATATTTTAGAGACTTGAACTTTATTTGCAGAGTTCTCTCTCGAAGGCCGTGAGACAGAGTGCTTGAGCACGGGCTGGTTCTACAGGATGGATGAGGTGTTTGCTTTGTGTGTATGGTGTTTAGTGTTTTGAGAAAATAAGCCCTGCTTTCAAAAAACGTGTTTTAGCTTTGAAACAAACTGTAATATGAACACGATGTTAATCCATCTGTGAGGGGACCTCTGCAGCGTACAGTCAAAGGAGCTTGGACTTCACGGGTACATTGGAAACCTGTAATAAATATAATACTTTGCCCAATATTTACCCAAGCTCAACCAGTCTGCGTTGCAGTGCCAGTCTCTGGATCAGTCCTGCCTCTGCCCAGTGGCTCCCAGGCCGGTGCGGGCTCTTCTGGAGACGCATCAGACACCACGCTGGAGAGATCAGGTTGTGCGATGGAGGACCTTCTTCTGGCGCGTTTATAGCTGGCATGTGGAGCAGGGAAGGTGCTGGAATGTTCTAGTGGCCCAATCTGACAGACGGCCCAGTCAGAAAGAGCCACCTGTAGGTCAGTTATATCCTGGTGAACTGTTCATTAACACACGGGACCTCTTTCGACAGGACAAGTCAGACTTTAGATACATTTGAAATGCTGGTGTCAAGAGAGACATTGGAACATGACGAATACTTGAGGAAACCAAAGCCTCTGAAAAGGTGCCAGGGACTGTCCAGCCTTCACCGTTCACATATAACCAAATGGCCAGTAGGGGGAGACATTTCTTTTACAGTTAAACGAAGCGCTGCAGGGGATTGACAGACTGGTGTGAAGACGACCAAGGGATGACTTTACTTTGTATACTCCACAATCTGAAATGTCGATCGATGACACAGACTCCAGGATTCCTATTTCCTTGTTAAGATGCATGTACGTGGGTTATATGTTCATTTTGAATGTTTGTATGTAAAACCCGACACTTACCTGACGTGGTACAGTTGTGGTTGGATGGTTTGAGATCCTCCCGTCCGATTCCTATTGAGCCGTTTCTCCTGGCCACGCTTTGAGAGTTCATGTGTTGCTTCACCCTGGTGTGTTCTAGTAACCGCCGGCAGCCGGTAAAATGACTTCGGCCCCGCTTCGATCACCTCTGTGGCTGCAGCCAACAATGGCACAGAAGTTAACCATTGTATGTCCGGTGAAAAACAAACATTGAACAGGTATGGCGTATTACGGTGTCTGTTTTGGTACTCCAGTACGGCCGTTGCACTGACGGCACGGGTAACGTGACGTCATATGCAAAACCTCTATGATCCAGTGGAGAGTCCTTACCTACTGGCCTAGTCCAATCAAAGTGGTTCCTTTGTTTGGCTGGGCAGTGCAGTTTTACACACCGTCTTATATGACTTTCTCAGGACTTAAAACTGTTTTTTGGGGGCAGACCCCCTCAAAGAAAAACATATATTTACACACGTAAGGTCATCATCTTAACAGTTGTGTGTGCTCATCCGTGAGCAGAGCATCAAGTTGACGTGTATTACAGCTGAATGCGGCGATTACCATCTTGTTCAGCAACACGCCTCTCAGACGTATTCAGATCAACAGCTCCAGTGCCGTCCCGTTCAAATGAAATCGCCGCCAATCATATGTCCACGCCCACATGATGTTTCTTGTTATTGTGTGATTAGGTTTTTACCACCATTGATATTTGTTACTGCTGACACTTTTATAACAGTTAGATTGTGTAAGCGGTATTTGTTAGTCAGATAAGGAGCTGGAACCCAAACTCTCCGGACGCGGCTCAGTTACGCCGCACGTTAACTTAAACAGGGAAGAGTCAAAGCTCGGTCATCAACGTCTCGTGACAAACTGAGCTACACGAGTTCAGCGCATTTTACAACTTTTAGACCCTAAGGGTTAGGGTTTAGACGGCGGCGGCGGCAGCATCAGTATCAGCAGCTGTCATCACCAGCAGTGAAGACATGGATGCTGCTTCAGGTTCGTGAATCTCATGGTGATATCTGCGCTCTGGCTGACTGAGTGAGAAGAGAACAAGAGTGATGTAACGTTAATCTTATAGCTAGTAAACATGGAGTAACCGCACTAAGTCCCTGATGTGTTAGTATGATACAGAACATGACTACAAGTGACCCTAAGATGTGACGTTAACCCTTCAGACCTCAGTCTACTTTTAAGACACTAAAATAACGTATTCCAATTTTTATTTTGTTTTCGCGCGTGGAATTATCCCGGCTCTCGTTTCAGTACACATAGCAACGGAACCATAGCAACGGAACTGACAGGCAACCCTCTGAATCCGATTGGCTGTGACTGCATCCACTCAGAGTGCCCGATTCAGAAACGTGACTCTGACACTCTTTACGTCACAAACAAAGATGGTGGATGAGAACAGATCTATAAAACGATAAGCAATGCGCCAGAATCAAGGGGAGACTATCCGCGTCCTTTAAAACTCTACGCACATTCGTTTCACCTTAATAAGTAAACGACTGTTTGAGTGAGTTAAGGCATTAGCTTGCTTCATTAAAGTTAATGAGAGTTCTCCAGAGCCTTTCGTCCGCTTTGAGGTGTTATTAAGGGTTCATGCTCAAAGTGCACCAGAGCGATGCTTCCAACTTCAATATTTAAAAACAAATCTTCCCGCGGGAGCATGCCCCCTGACCCCCCGAGAGGAGCCGACGACCCCCCTAAAGGATGTTCGGTCCACCCCCCACTTATAGAAAATAGCATTGTACCCCTGCACCCCCCCCCCAATCCAACGACTCCTACAACCCTAAATCCGCCACTGGTGCCCTGTCGCCCAAACTCAATTTGGTGTGTCCCGTCGGCCGTGACACGCCTTATTTGGCCTTTCATGACCGTGCGTCGGCCACAGGCAGTCGGACAAAGAAATCCCTCTGATTGGCTGTTCAGCTGGCGAATCAGTGCAGAAGCGAAACGGTTGGTTGAGAACGTCTTCCACAAGCTGATAGCTCCAAAGGCCGATAGCTCCAGTACCGCACGAAACATGTGTTCGATGGACGAGAGTGGAAATGGAACGCACACACTTTGTTTATATCACGTAGTCTGTTCTTCTTCTCTGTCTTCCCGTCGTTGCCTCTTTTGAATGACGAATACACACTACCGCCGCCTGCTGGTGAGGAGAGTTATTGCCACTCACACGTGCGCTGTTCCTACGTGCTCGGCTGAAGTCTTTGCGGTGTGTTCCAGTGCGACACATGGCCAACACGCAGGAGAACACGGCGACGCAACAGTCGGCGAGTCCTCTGGTGGCTGCTCGGTGTGTCAGGGCCTTAAGTCAATGGGAAACGTCTTTGGGCCAGAATGACATCATCGGAGCTGTAGTACCACCGATTGGCCCCTAGGGACCTTCAGACTCCGCCTGGGGGGGTCGAAGCTCCAAACGGGGACTTGTTATACTTCCTGGATCTCACCACAACCTCGTGTATAGCTACTGGGAGTGTCAGGTCAACCTAAAGTATAGTAATAGTACGGTTATACTAACTATTGATCCATCTGTCTCTGTTGTCTCTGAACCAAGAGCGGTCTAGACGTCAGTGTTTGGGTTCCAGAGTTACCCGAGACATCTGTCACACAGGTAAGCTGCGGAAATAAGGTGATGTTAACGTACCTTCGTTTCGTGACAATCAATTCTGTTTCACACAAACTCCTCTCCGACCACCTGACCCGCTTACGGCGAGCGATGTTCTGCGCCCCGGTTCTCAGATAGGTGGAATCTGAACAATCGTATTGCTCAGATCAACAGGAACTGCAGACGGTGAAGTTTCTGCTGTCTCTGGACGAGCGGCGGTGCGTTCGCCGAGTTTCCTCCGGTGTTTCCTCCTGACCTCGACAAACAAACGAACATGACTTCTTCAGTGCTACCCTCAGAGGTTTAACTGGGCGATGCGGCCGAATGACGCGACGCCAGGGTCAGAATAATACGTTGGCTTCGATATCAAAGTTCCAACACAGATGAGTTGCGAATTGGGTTAAAATAGTTAGCGTAGTGGCGAAGTGACTTTAGTCCCGTTGTAATATCCGTGTCGGAGACAAACGGATCCTCCAGCCGGGGATCAGCGACACGGTTAGGTGGTTTTAGAGTCATATAATACCAACACAGAGACACTGCGTTCTGGGTTACAGAGCGGTGTCAGTGGGCTGCCCGGTGCCTTGCTTAAGGGCACCACGGCAGGGCCCAGGAGGGGACCTGGTCCACTCTGCACATTCAGGTCCTCACGGGGGGTTTGAACCCCAGCTAACGGAAAGCTCCAGAGAATAAACCAGACATCTTTCTTCCTGCTTTAATCCCTTCCTCGCGGCGCGATGGCGCTCTGCGCGCCCGGCCCGCCGGCAGCCGAGCGGCTCTCACACCTGGAGGACCAACAACGACATATCACGTTTCCTCACGTACTTTACTCATTTCAAAAAAAGGTTCTTTTTCACTTTTTCCTCCATTTTAATTTTCTTCAGTTGGTATTTCGGAGGTCTTTTTTTTGTTTCTAAACATTTAAACAATGTTTCTTGTATATTTAACTTTTTTTTAATATTTAATTTGAATAAAAACTTATTTATTTTAAGAAAGAGGAAAAACACTGAAAACCAATGAATCCTTCAGTTTGTAGAAATATCTCTACCGAGTGGAGATATTTCTGCAGTATATCAGGAACACTCCTCCTCCTCCTCCTCCTCCTCCTCCTCCTCCTCCTCCTCCTCCTCCTCCTGCTCCTCCTCCTCCTCCTGGCAGGTCAGAGGTCGCGCGCAGACGACACACGTGTTTCCCAAACTGTGGAAACATGGCCGACAGAACACGCCTGCATCCACAGAGCAGCGGAGAGGAGGACAGGAGACAGGAAGTGGAGAGCTTCAGTACATCTGTCGTTCATCAGGAGAGTGTGTGTGTGTGTGTGTGTGTGTGTGTGTGTGTGTGTACACATTCATGAAGTAATCTTCGTCGTAACTAGCAAACTAAACATCATGTACTGCACAAATAATCAGAAATAAAAACTCATTACTCATACAATGAGATCAAAACGCATTTTAAAGCCAAATGAACCTTAGAATAGGCGTTATGAAGGTCTATGGGACGCCCTGCCCGGAGAGGCCTGACGGGCAAGGGGTCCCCTGTACGTAATATAGCGACGGGGAGGGGCCCTGACCGTCCGGCAATATGTGACGGGATGGGAGTGAGAACGTGTTGTGAACACACACACCCTGTACACACACACACACACACACGCACACACACACAGTCTCTCCCTCTCTCTACCTGGACAGTGTGGGACAGGGCAGGCGGCCATGTTGTCCTCGTCCTGTCCCAGCTCCTCTCCACAGGACAGACAGCTGACTGCAGAGCCCCCCAGCAGGTGAGACAGGTGAGCCCCGCCAGGTAACCTGAGACCCGTCAGAAACCATGTCAAACATGTACAATGTCAAAAATAACAACAACAACAACAACAACAAATGTAAATATGGGAGCATTTCAACAAAAAGGTTTAACATTTAAAAAATCTTTAAGAAAAGTTCCCAACAATTTGTGAAAAACTTTTACGTTTACAAACAATGTAAACAATGACATGAAAAACTGCACCAACAAAATGTTTGAATTCACAAAATGATACTGTACCGCAGCAGTAGAGTGTGAAGGCGCCTCCTTCCCCCCCCTCCTACTCCTCCAGACCTCCTCAGGGCTCTCCCCTCCATCCTCCTCTGGTCCAGGAGCTGCTGCCGGAGGAACCAGACCCTCTCCTACCATACGATACCATAGTACTTTACTGGTTAGATCAAGTCTGACATGCTCCTTGCATCCCAGCAGCTCCATGTGGAGCATCAACAGACACACATCAAGACATTACATCGCATTACATTACATCACATCACATTACATCACATTATATTACATCACATTACATCACATTACATTACATCACATTACATTACATCACATCACATTACATCACATTACATCGCATTACATTACATTACATTACATCGCATTACATTACATCACATCGCATTACATCACATCACATTACATCGCATTACATCACATCACATTACATCGCATTACATCACATCACATTACATCACATTACATCGCATTACATCACATCACATTACATCGCATTACATCGCATTACATTACATCACATCACATTACATCACATTACATCACATTACATCACATTACATCACATTACATCACATTACATCACATTACATTACATCACATCACATCACATCACATCGCATTACATCGCATTACATCACATCACATTACATCGCATTACATCACATCACATTACATCGCATTACATCACATCACATTACATCACATTACATCACATCACATCACATTACATCACATTACATCGCATTACATCACATCACATCACATTACATCGCATTACATTACATCACATCACATTACATCACATTACATCACATTACATTACATCACATCACATTACATCACATCACATCACATTACATCGCATTACATTACATTACATCACATCGCATTACATTACATCACATCACATTACATCGCATTACATTACATCACATTACATCGCATTACATTACATCACATTACATCACATTACATCACATCACATTACATCGCATTACATCACATTACATTACATCACATCGCATTACATCACATTACATTACATCACATTACATCACATCGCATTACATTACATTACATCACATTACATCACATCACATTACATCACATCACATTACATTACATCGCATTACATCGCATTACATCGCATTACATCACATCACATTACATTACATCGCATTACATCGCATTAGATCACATTACATCACATTACATTACATCACATTACATCGCATTACATCGCATTACATCGCATTACATCGCATTACATCGCATTACATCACATTACATTACATCACATTACATTACATTACATCACATTACATCACATCGCATTACATCACATCACATTACATCACATTACATCACATTACATCACATTACATTACATCACATTACATCACATTACATCACATCGCATTACATCACATTACATCACATTACATCACATTACATTACATCACATTACATCACATTACATTACATCGCATTACATCGCATTATATTACATTGCATTACAATTACAATGAGTGTGTGTATGTGTGTGTGTGCGTGCGTGCGTGTGCGTGCTTGTGTTTACCAGCTCTCTCTCTGGATGATATGAAGCACAGACCAGTCTTCTACAGCGCTGCATGAATCCTCCGAACACAGAGACGACCAGCGCCAGACCCAACAGGAAACCTGCAGAAGAACCAGAACCAGAATCAGAACCGGAATCAGAACCAGTAGAACCAGGACCAGTAGAACCGGGACCAGGACCAGTAGAACCAGAACCAGTAGAAACAGGACCAGTAGAACCAGAACCAGGACCAGTACAACCAGGACCAGTAGAACCAGAACCAGTAGAACCAGGACCAGCACCAGTAGAACCAGGACCAGTAGAACCAGGACCAGTAGAACCAGAACAAGGACCAGTAGAACCAGAACAAGGACCAGTAGAACCAGGACCAGGACCAGTAGAACCAGAACCAGGACCAGTAGAACCAGGACCAGGACCAGTAGAACCAGGACCAGTAGAACCAGAACCAGGACCAGGACCAGTAGACCCAGTTAGATAAACTTCAGAGCTCAGGTCAGAATAGTTTCAGTGCCGTTTCTACAGCGTTGTGCATCTGACAGTAAAACCGTTGAATCTTTGAACCTAACGGATGAATGCATGTAAACGGCTCGGGGAGGATATCGTTTTCGGTGCCGATGTCACAGACTTGATGACCTCATTTCCTGTGTGAGCTCACCCAGCAGGAAGCAGTTGGCGTGGTCGGGCTCTGCCGGCGGCTGGAGGCACTTCCTGCTGAGCACCGTCACGTTCCCTCGCTGCAGGACGTCGAACAACGCCACCAGATCCCTGAAGATGTCCGAGGCGTAACCGGATCCGCTCACCTGCAGCGCCACCGTCACCGGGGCTGAGGGACACATGTGGTGGAAACTTCTGGATCAATGGAGACTCGGACAGACACGGAGAGACGCAGAGAGACACAGAGGGACACAGAGGAACACAGAGGGACACAGAGGGACACAGAGAGACACAGAGAGACACAGAGGGACACAGAGAGACACAGAGGGACACAGAGGGACACAGAGAGACACAGAGGGACACAGAGGGACACAGAGAGACACAGAGGGACACAGAGGGACACAGAGAGACACAGAGGGAGCAGGACCTCTGATGGAACACTGAGGGTCTACTTGGAGCTTCACGAGAGATGTGCTTCTGAAGGTCTCTACCCCAGACCCACGTGCCTCTGAAGGTCTCTACCCCAGACCCACGTGCCTCTGAAGGTCTCTACCCCAGACCCACGTGCCTCTGAAGGTCTCTACCCCAGACCCACGTGCCTCTGAAGGTCTCTACCCCAGACCCACGCGTCTCTGAAGGTCTCTACCCCAGACCCACGCGCCTCTGAAGGTCTCTACCCCAGACCCACGCGTCTCTGAAGGTCTCTACCCCAGACCCACGCAGACGACCCAGCAGGAGCAGCTGCTCAGTGAGGACAGACCGACACACTGGGTCACAGGACGGGCGCAGGACAATAGTTCCCCAACAGTTACCACGGAGACAGCAGAGACACAGAGGGCGGGGCTCAGTTCAACACATTAGTGATCGCCGTGGTGACAACCTGTCAATCACAGGTAGCCCCGCCCTCAAGCGTACGCTGCTGTATCCTCTATTTTACTCAGACCATAGTTTACCAAATGAACTTCATACCGTGTGGAAGAAGGCTTGAGACGATAAAGTCTTCAGGGAGATGTTACTGAGGTAATCAAGAGAGAAGCAGGAACATTTCCTCACAGACTGAGTGTCCTCCTCCAGCACGAGAGTAGCATGCTAACAAGGGTATCAGCTGTAGCTGTGAGCATGACAGGATGTGTGACAGAAGAGCATCAGGACTGCTTGAGGCAGGTGATAGCTCTGTGATGAACATGATGACTCAGCCTCTATGGAGAGAGGCATCAAGCATGCTCATTATGGAGAGAGGCATCAAGCATGCTCATTTCTGACGTGGAGCTAATCTGAAGTAAACATTGAAGACAGCTTTCTGTTCCTCCATCTTGTGACGGTGTGACGGCCCGTCCACACACAGGCATGAACACAATCCTTCAACGCTTCGCCCACTCACTTCAATGGGGTGACGTAGAAGATTTTGAATCTTCGCCGAACTGCATCGTGGGGATCGGAGCGTGGCTTTGCATCGGGAGCATCAACAGTTGAGCGATGTTCAACTTTTGATGCTCCCGATGCTTTCGAAGCTGGCATCAGCCAATCAAATCCCGTTTATGCAAATCCCGCCAGTACAAGCGCGAGCCAATCAAACCGCGTGCAAGCTGGGAGAGCCAGTTCATCTCCTCATATTCCAAACGAGAAGTTACGGTAGCAAATCCCCCGGTTCTTTACGACCAGAACTATTACCGGGATCCAAACCGGAGGAGCCGGCGTGGAGGGAGGCGGCAGAGGCAGGGCTGGCAGGGTTTCGCCTGTTTGGGAGTTTATATCCAGTTTACTTCGTTTTAACATCGCTATGCTTTGGATGTCGGGGGCGGAGATTCATCTGATTGGTTGTTGGTCGCGTTGCTCGCAAAACATCGCCAAGCTTCAGACACGCCCAGCATCATTTTTCAGGATTGTTTCACTGATGCTCTGTATGAGATGCTTCCCTCTGGAGAGGATCAGACACGTGGGTCCTGAGAGGAAGCTGGAGCCGGGGCCAGGGAGACGATTCGAACAAACATAACTTCTTGTTGCCCCCTGCTGGACAGTAGAGGGAATGCAGGACTGAAACACTGTAACCAAAAAGCGTTGTGGTCTCACCTCTGGCCACCACGTCCCCCTTCACCTGGTGGGTCACCTGGTCCAGCGTCCAGAACACCAGGAAGTCCAGCGCCACCAGCAGGCCTCCCATCACCAGGTGTTTGAGCACCGAGGCCACGCCCCTAAACATCGCCCGCCGCTCCCGGGCCGACAGCTGCAGAGAGACTACAGACGCGTTACTCAGATCAGCTCATCGGTCACAAGAGTGATGACGTCATTCAGAAACACACACACACACACACACACACTGTACTGACGTGGTGTGATGTAGGTCTTGGCCTCCCTGCGTGTGATTGGCAGCACTGAGGCTCCGCCCCCGCAGGTCACCTGGCGGTCGAGCTCTTCAAACTGAGCGCTCAGGTAGACGTTATCGAAGTCGAGCTCACGGAGATACCTGTGTCTGTACCGCACCGCCCTGCGCACACACACACACACACACACACACACACACACACACACCACCCACACACACAAATAAGCGTGTGAATGAAATGGCGCCCCCTGAGGCCGTGCTGCTCTCTACACGCTGGTTGACTCAAACTGAAGAGATTTTAACGCTTTGTTCGACGACATAAATGCGTCTCTAAATGCCCCACTGGTGGGTTTAAGAGCGGCTGCTAACAAGAGTCTAAATCAGGGGTCTCAAACTCAAGGCCCGGGGGCCAAATCCGGCCCGCGACTACATTTTATGTGGCCCTGCAAGAAATTGAGTTTGACACCCCTGGTCTAAATGATACGACTCAACGTCATCACGCCATTAGCCTTATGTGACGAGAAGTCATGTGACTTTACACCCCCCCCCTGCAGAATCGTTCTCTCTTCACGTCACCCACACACTGGAATGCGCTTCCACCTGATCTTAAAAGCTTCTCAGTTTTCCATTTTATTCCCAAATGTTTTTGCAGAAATTAATTTGATTGTAATTGATATGTTTCTCTCTGTTTGAACCGTGAGTGTGAACGGCCCAGGTGAGCACTCTGCGGAGGGTGGGTGTTACACTCTGCAGGGTCCTTGTGAGTGACCTCAGGAAGCCGCAGACGAGCAGCAGGAAGCCGCCGAACACCAGCGGCGCGCTGAGCGTCCGGAACAGCCTCAGCTCGGAGGACACGTCCCGCATGATGTCCTGGGACACCTGCTGCAGCGAGCGGCTGCCGTTGGCCTCCAGCTCGAAGGTCACCGAGGCCGAGATGTCGAAGTCAAACTCCCGCTTCATCCGCTCGAACGCCGCCAGCGTGGCTGCGGGGGGGTCAGAAACACACTCACAGAACGCGTTCACCCGGAGGACGAGGCGGCTCGCGGGCGAAGATTAGAGAAAGTGAGATAAGAACTCACGCGCTGCCAGGCGCTGCTTCAGATGCTCGGCGATGTAGGACGGGAGGACGCAGAACAGCTCGCCGGCTGCAACACACACATCACAAAGATTAGCAGCCGTCACTGAGTGTGGCATCTGAACACAGGTGTGCAAATATGCAGTTTATATATTTAAAATGACCAAAACAGCTTGTATATATCATTGTTTATTTTTAAACCATATATCCTGTCAGTTGTGGTTTATTATGATTGCTAACTTCTTTCTTTACAGATATAATATTGATGTTATGATTTAAGTACATTTATGAAAATTAAATCTAGACGTTGTAGAGTTTTATGTTTTGTAAACGTATCGTTAACTTCTTCAAACATGCCAACAGTCGCTCAGTTCTGAAGAAACCATGTATGATCCAAGCTGGGAAGCGTTTGCGTTGCAGCAGCATACAAAGACAAGGCGTCGTACAAGCAAAGTCAAAAGACTAGAAATAAACATTCCAACATGTAGAAAATATTCATGTTGAATCACACGTGAACGCACCGCGGGCGAGGCTGCAGAGCGGCAGGAAGCCGTCCACGATGCCACACAGGAAGTTGAATTCTCCGAGCGACTCGGAGCAGTCGTCCCGCGCCTCGGCGAACATCGCGCGGCACTTCCTGTACGGGGAGCCCATTTTAGCGTTGCACACGTCCCCGATGTCAACCAGGAAGTGAAGGACGTTCCTCAGAGTTCGCGCTGAGGGGTCAGAGGTCACGGCCAAATCACAAAATATTGACTTTTAGGATTTGTTGCAATTACAATACAGTGTGTGATTGCCAGAGGTGGAAGCAGTGGAGTACAAATACTTTTTCTGGTATCAGTACTTTACTCCACGACTTATTTTTCTGACCATGTTTTACTTTGACTTCTTATATTTCTAAAACAATTACCTGTACTTTCTAATTCTTACATGTTGAACTCAAATACCTGTACTTTCTACTTCTTACATATTGAACTCAAATACCTGTACTTTCTACTTCTCACATATTGAACTCAAATACCTGTACTTTCTACTTCTTACATGTTGAACTCAAATACCTGTACTTTCTACTTCTCACATATTGAACTCAAATACCTGTACTTTCTACTTCTCACATATTGAACTCAAATACCTGTACTTTCTACTTCTCACATGTTGAACTCAAATACCTGAACTTTCTACTTCTTACATGTTGAACTCAAATACCTGTACTTTCTACTTCTTACATGTTGAACTCAAATACCTGTACTTTCTACTTCTCACATATTGAACTCAAATACCTGTACTTTCTACTTCTCACATATTGAACTCAAATACCTGTACTTTCTACTTCTTACATATTGAACTCAAATACCTGTACTTTCTACTTCTCACATATTGAACTCAAATACCTGTACTTTCTACTTCTTACATGTTGAACTCAAATACCTGTACTTTCTACTTCTCACATGTTGAACTCAAATACCTGTACTTTCTACTTCTCACATATTGAACTCAAATACCTGTACTTTCTACTTCTCACATGTTGAACTCAAATACCTGAACTTTCTACTTCTCTCATGTTGAACTCAAATACCTGTACTTTCTACTTCTCACATGTTGAACTCAAATACCTGTACTTTCTACTTCTCACATGTTGAACTCAAATACCTGTACTTTCTACTTCTCACATGTTGAACTCAAATACCTGTACTTTCTACTTCTCTCATGTTGAACTCAAATACCTGTACTTTCTACTTCTCACATGTTGAACCCAAATACCTGTACTTTCTACTTCTTACATGTTGAACTCAAATACCTGTACTTTCTACTTCTCTCATGTTGAACTCAAATACCTGTACTTTCTACTTCTCACATATTGAACTCAAATACCTGTACTTTCTACTTCTCACATGTTGAACTCAAATACCTGAACTTTCTACTTCTTACATGTTGAACTCAAATACCTGTACTTTCTACTTCTTACATATTGAACTCAGATACCTGTACTTTCTACTTCTTACATGTTGAACTCAAATACCTGTACTTTCTACTTCTCTCATGTTGAACCCAAATACCTGTACTTTCTACTTCTTACATGTTGAACTCAAATACCTGTACTTTCTACTTCTCACATGTTGAACTCAAATACCTGTACTTTCTACTTCTCTCATGTTGAACTCAAATACCTGTACTTTCTACTTCTCACATGTTGAACACAAATACCTGTACTTTCTACTTCTCTCATGTTGAACCCAAATACCTGTACTTTCTACTTCTCTCATGTTGAACTCAAATACCTGTACTTTCTACTTCTCTCATGTTGAACTCAAATACCTGTACTTTCTACTTCTCACATGTTGAACACAAATACCTGTACTTTCTACTTCTTACATGTTGAACTCAAATACCTGTACTTTATACTTCTTACATGTTGAACTCAAATACCTGTACTTTCTACTTCTTACATATTGAACTCAAATACCTGTACTTTCTACTTCTTACATGTTGAACTCAAATACCTGTACTTTCTACTTCTCTCATGTTGAACACAAATACCTGTACTTTCTACTTCTTACATATTGAACTCAAATACCTGTACTTTCTACTTCTCTCATGTTGAACTCAAATACCTGTACTTTCTACTTCTCACATGTTGAACTCAAATACCTGTACTTTCTACTTCTCTCATGTTGAACCCAAATACCTGTACTTTCTACTTCTTACATATTGAACTCAAATACCTGTACTTTCTACTTCTTACATGTTGAACTCAAATACCTGTACTTTCTACTTCTCTCATGTTGAACCCAAATACCTGTACTTTCTACTTCTTACATGTTGAACTCAAATACCTGTACTTTCTACTTCTTACATGTTGAACTCAAATACCTGTACTTTCTACTTCTTACATGTTGAACTCAAATACCTGTACTTTCTACTTCTTACATATTGAACTCAAATACCTGTACTTTCTACTTCTTACATGTTGAACACAAATACCTGTACTTTCTACTTCTCTCATGTTGAACCCAAATACCTGTACTTTCTACTTCTTACATATTGAACTCAAATACCTGTACTTTCTACTTCTCTCATGTTGAACCCAAATACCTGTACTTTCTACTTCTCACATGTTGAACACAAATACCTGTACTTTCTACTTCTCTCATGTTGAACCCAAATACCTGTACTTTCTACTTCTTACATATTGAACTCAAATACCTGTACTTTCTACTTCTCTCATGTTGAACCCAAATACCTGTACTTTCTACTTCTTACATATTGAACTCAAATACCTGTACTTTCTACTTCTCTCATGTTGAACCCAAATACCTGTACTTTCTACTT
Organism: Champsocephalus esox; assembly: GCA_036324585.1. NCBI lineage: Eukaryota > Metazoa > Chordata > Actinopteri > Perciformes > Channichthyidae > Champsocephalus > Champsocephalus esox. Next base: position 359,717 of record CM070490.1, read on the forward strand.
CTTACATGTTGAACTCAAATACCTGTACTTTCTACTTCTTACATATTGAACTCAAATACCTGTACTTTCTACTTCTTACATGTTGAACTCAAATACCTGTACTTTCTACTTCTCTCATGTTGAACCCAAATACCTGTACTTTCTACTTCTTACATGTTGAACTCAAATACCTGTACTTTCTACTTCTCACATGTTGAACCCAAATACCTGTACTTTCTACTTCTCACATGTTGAACTCAAATACCAGTACTTTCTACTTCTTACATGTTGAACTCAAATACCTGAACTTTCTACTTCTCACATGTTGAACCCAAATACCTGTACTTTCTACTTCTCACATGTTGAACTCAAATACCTGTACTTTCTACTTCTTACATGTTGAACTCAAATACCTGTACTTTCTACTTCTTACATGTTGAACTCAAATACCTGAACTTTCTACTTCTTACATGTTGAACTCAAATACCTGAACTTTCTACTTCTCACATGTTGAACCCAAATACCTGTACTTTCTACTTCTCACATGTTGAACTCAAATACCTGTACTTTCTACTTCTTACATGTTGAACTCAAATACCTGTACTTTCTACTTCTTACATGTTGAACTCAAATACCTGTACTTTCTACTTCTTACATATTGAACTCAAATACCTGTACTTTCTACTTCTTACATGTTGAACTCAAATACCTGTACTTTCTACTTCTCTCATGTTGAACCCAAATACCTGTACTTTCTACTTCTTACATGTTGAACTCAAATACCTGTACTTTCTACTTCTCACATGTTGAACCCAAATACCTGTACTTTCTACTTCTCACATGTTGAACTCAAATACCAGTACTTTCTACTTCTTACATGTTGAACTCAAATACCTGAACTTTCTACTTCTCACATGTTGAACCCAAATACCTGTACTTTCTACTTCTCACATGTTGAACTCAAATACCTGTACTTTCTACTTCTTACATGTTGAACTCAAATACCTGTACTTTCTACTTCTTACATGTTGAACTCAAATACCTGAACTTTCTACTTCTCACATGTTGAACCCAAATACCTGTACTTTCTACTTCTCACATGTTGAACTCAAATACCTGTACTTTCTACTTCTCACATGTTGAACTCAAATACCTGTACTTTCTACTTCTTACATGTTGAACTCAAATACCTGTACTTTCTACTTCTTACATGTTGAACTCAAATACCTGTACTTTCTACTTCTCTCATGTTGAACTCAAATACCTGTACTTTCTACTTCTTACACGTTGAACTCAAATACCTGTACTTTCTACTTCTCACATGTTGAACTCAAATACCTGTACTTTCTACTTCTCACATGTTGAACTCAAATACCTGTACTTTCTACTTCTCTCATGTTGAACTCAAATACCTGTACTTTCTACTTCTCACATGTTGAACACAAATACCTGTACTTTCTACTTCTTACATGTTGAACTCAAATACCTGTACTTTCTACTTCTCTCATGTTGAACTCAAATACCTGTACTTTCTACTTCTCTCATGTTGAACTCAAATACCTGTACTTTCTACTTCTCTCATGTTGAACTCAAATACCTGTACTTTCTACTTCTTACATGTTGAACTCAAATACCTGTACTTTCTACTTCTCACATGTTGAACTCAAATATCTGTACTTTCTACTTCTTACATGTTGAACTCAAATACCTGTACTTTCTACTTCTCACATGTTGAACTCAAATACCTGTACTTTCTACTTCTTACATGTTGAACTCAAATACCTGTACTTTCTACTTCTCACATGTTGAACTCAAATACCTGTACTTTCTACTTCTTACATGTTGAACTCAAATACCTGTACTTTCTACTTCTTACATGTTGAACTCAAATACCTGTACTTTCTACTTCTCTCATGTTGAACTCAAATACCTGTACTTTCTACTTCTCTCATGTTGAACTCAAATACCTGTACTTTCTACTTCTCACATGTTGAACTGAAATACCTGTACTTTCTACTTCTCACATGTTGAACTCAAATACCTGTACTTTCTACTTCTCTCATGTTGAACCCAAATACCTGTACTTTCTACTTCTCTCATGTTGAACTCAAATACCTGTACTTTCTACTTCTTACATGTTGAACTCAAATACCTGTACTTTCTACTTCTTACATGTTGAACTCAAATACCTGTACTTTCTACTTCTCTCATGTTGAACTCAAATACCTGTACTTTCTACTTCTCTCATGTTGAACTCAAATACCTGTACTTTCTACTTCTCACATGTTGAACTCAAATACCTGTACTTTCTACTTCTCTCATGTTGAACTCAAATACCTGTACTTTCTACTTCTTACATGTTGAACCCAAATACCTGTACTTTCTACTTCTCTCATGTTGAACACAAATACCTGTACTTTCTACTTCTCTCATGTTGAACTCAAATACCTGTACTTTCTACTTCTTACATGTTGAACTCAAATACCTGTACTTTCTACTTCTCTCATGTTGAACTCAAATACCTGTACTTTCTACTTCTTACATGTTGAACTCAAATACCTGTACTTTCTACTTCTTACATGTTGAACTCAAATACCTGTACTTTCTACTTCTTACATGTTGAACTCAAATACCTGTACTTTCTACTTCTTACATGTTGAACCCAAATACCTGTACTTTCTACTTCTTACATGTTGAACTCAAATACCTGTACTTTCTACTTCTCTCATGTTGAACTCAAATACCTGTACTTTCTACTTCTTACATGTTGAACCCAAATACCTGTACTTTCTACTTCTCTCATGTTGAACCCAAATACCTGTACTTTCTACTTCTCTCATGTTGAACTCAAATACCTGTACTTTCTACTTCTCTCATGTTGAACTCAAATACCTGTACTTTCTACTTCTTACATGTTGAACTCAAATACCTGTACTTTCTACTTCTTACATGTTGAACACAAATACCTGAACTTTCTACTTCTTACATGTTGAACTCAAATACCTGTACTTTCTACTTCTTACATGTTGAACCCAAATACCTGTACTTTCTACTTCTCTCATGTTGAACCCAAATACCTGTACTTTCTACTTCTTACATGTTGAACCCAAATACCTGTACTTTCTACTTCTCACATGTTGAACTAAAATACCTGTACTTTCTATTTCTCTCATGTTGAACTCAAATACCTGTACTTTCTACTTCTTACATGTTGAACCCAAATACCTGTACTTTCTACTTCTTACATGTTGAACCCAAATACCTGTACTTTCTACTTCTTACATGTTGAACTCAAATACCTGTACTTTCTACTTCTCACATGTTGAACTCAAATACCTGTACTTTCTACTTCTTACATGTTGAACTCAAATACCTGTACTTTCTACTTCTCTCATGTTGAACACAAATACCTGTACTTTCTACTTCTTACATGTTGAACTCAAATACCTGTACTTTCTACTTCTCTCATGTTGAACTCAAATACCTGTACTTTCTACTTCTCACATGTTGAACTCAAATACCTGTACTTTCTACTTCTCTCATGTTGAACCCAAATACCTGTACTTTCTACTTCTTACATATTGAACTCAAATACCTGTACTTTCTACTTCTTACATGTTGAACTCAAATACCTGTACTTTCTACTTCTCTCATGTTGAACCCAAATACCTGTACTTTCTACTTCTTACATGTTGAACTCAAATACCTGTACTTTCTACTTCTTACATGTTGAACTCAAATACCTGTACTTTCTACTTCTTACATGTTGAACTCAAATACCTGTACTTTCTACTTCTTACATATTGAACTCAAATACCTGTACTTTCTACTTCTTACATGTTGAACACAAATACCTGTACTTTCTACTTCTCTCATGTTGAACCCAAATACCTGTACTTTCTACTTCTTACATATTGAACTCAAATACCTGTACTTTCTACTTCTCTCATGTTGAACCCAAATACCTGTACTTTCTACTTCTCACATGTTGAACACAAATACCTGTACTTTCTACTTCTCTCATGTTGAACCCAAATACCTGTACTTTCTACTTCTTACATATTGAACTCAAATACCTGTACTTTCTACTTCTCTCATGTTGAACCCAAATACCTGTACTTTCTACTTCTTACATATTGAACTCAAATACCTGTACTTTCTACTTCTCTCATGTTGAACCCAAATACCTGTACTTTCTACTTCTTACATGTTGAACTCAAATACCTGTACTTTCTACTTCTTACATATTGAACTCAAATACCTGTACTTTCTACTTCTTACATGTTGAACTCAAATACCTGTACTTTCTACTTCTCTCATGTTGAACCCAAATACCTGTACTTTCTACTTCTTACATGTTGAACTCAAATACCTGTACTTTCTACTTCTCACATGTTGAACCCAAATACCTGTACTTTCTACTTCTCACATGTTGAACTCAAATACCAGTACTTTCTACTTCTTACATGTTGAACTCAAATACCTGAACTTTCTACTTCTCACATGTTGAACCCAAATACCTGTACTTTCTACTTCTCACATGTTGAACTCAAATACCTGTACTTTCTACTTCTTACATGTTGAACTCAAATACCTGTACTTTCTACTTCTTACATGTTGAACTCAAATACCTGAACTTTCTACTTCTTACATGTTGAACTCAAATACCTGAACTTTCTACTTCTCACATGTTGAACCCAAATACCTGTACTTTCTACTTCTCACATGTTGAACTCAAATACCTGTACTTTCTACTTCTTACATGTTGAACTCAAATACCTGTACTTTCTACTTCTTACATGTTGAACTCAAATACCTGTACTTTCTACTTCTTACATATTGAACTCAAATACCTGTACTTTCTACTTCTTACATGTTGAACTCAAATACCTGTACTTTCTACTTCTCTCATGTTGAACCCAAATACCTGTACTTTCTACTTCTTACATGTTGAACTCAAATACCTGTACTTTCTACTTCTCACATGTTGAACCCAAATACCTGTACTTTCTACTTCTCACATGTTGAACTCAAATACCAGTACTTTCTACTTCTTACATGTTGAACTCAAATACCTGAACTTTCTACTTCTCACATGTTGAACCCAAATACCTGTACTTTCTACTTCTCACATGTTGAACTCAAATACCTGTACTTTCTACTTCTTACATGTTGAACTCAAATACCTGTACTTTCTACTTCTTACATGTTGAACTCAAATACCTGAACTTTCTACTTCTCACATGTTGAACCCAAATACCTGTACTTTCTACTTCTCACATGTTGAACTCAAATACCTGTACTTTCTACTTCTCACATGTTGAACTCAAATACCTGTACTTTCTACTTCTTACATGTTGAACTCAAATACCTGTACTTTCTACTTCTTACATGTTGAACTCAAATACCTGTACTTTCTACTTCTCTCATGTTGAACTCAAATACCTGTACTTTCTACTTCTTACACGTTGAACTCAAATACCTGTACTTTCTACTTCTCACATGTTGAACTCAAATACCTGTACTTTCTACTTCTCACATGTTGAACTCAAATACCTGTACTTTCTACTTCTCTCATGTTGAACTCAAATACCTGTACTTTCTACTTCTCACATGTTGAACACAAATACCTGTACTTTCTACTTCTTACATGTTGAACTCAAATACCTGTACTTTCTACTTCTCTCATGTTGAACTCAAATACCTGTACTTTCTACTTCTCTCATGTTGAACTCAAATACCTGTACTTTCTACTTCTCTCATGTTGAACTCAAATACCTGTACTTTCTACTTCTTACATGTTGAACTCAAATACCTGTACTTTCTACTTCTCACATGTTGAACTCAAATATCTGTACTTTCTACTTCTTACATGTTGAACTCAAATACCTGTACTTTCTACTTCTCACATGTTGAACTCAAATACCTGTACTTTCTACTTCTTACATGTTGAACTCAAATACCTGTACTTTCTACTTCTCACATGTTGAACTCAAATACCTGTACTTTCTACTTCTTACATGTTGAACTCAAATACCTGTACTTTCTACTTCTTACATGTTGAACTCAATACCTGTACTTTCTACTTCTCTCATGTTGAACTCAAATACCTGTACTTTCTACTTCTCTCATGTTGAACTCAAATACCTGTACTTTCTACTTCTCACATGTTGAACTGAAATACCTGTACTTTCTACTTCTCACATGTTGAACTCAAATACCTGTACTTTCTACTTCTCTCATGTTGAACCCAAATACCTGTACTTTCTACTTCTCTCATGTTGAACTCAAATACCTGTACTTTCTACTTCTTACATGTTGAACTCAAATACCTGTACTTTCTACTTCTTACATGTTGAACTCAAATACCTGTACTTTCTACTTCTCTCATGTTGAACTCAAATACCTGTACTTTCTACTTCTCTCATGTTGAACTCAAATACCTGTACTTTCTACTTCTCACATGTTGAACTCAAATACCTGTACTTTCTACTTCTCTCATGTTGAACTCAAATACCTGTACTTTCTACTTCTTACATGTTGAACCCAAATACCTGTACTTTCTACTTCTCTCATGTTGAACACAAATACCTGTACTTTCTACTTCTCTCATGTTGAACTCAAATACCTGTACTTTCTACTTCTTACATGTTGAACTCAAATACCTGTACTTTCTACTTCTCTCATGTTGAACTCAAATACCTGTACTTTCTACTTCTTACATGTTGAACTCAAATACCTGTACTTTCTACTTCTTACATGTTGAACTCAAATACCTGTACTTTCTACTTCTTACATGTTGAACTCAAATACCTGTACTTTCTACTTCTTACATGTTGAACCCAAATACCTGTACTTTCTACTTCTTACATGTTGAACTCAAATACCTGTACTTTCTACTTCTCTCATGTTGAACTCAAATACCTGTACTTTCTACTTCTTACATGTTGAACCCAAATACCTGTACTTTCTACTTCTCTCATGTTGAACCCAAATACCTGTACTTTCTACTTCTCTCATGTTGAACTCAAATACCTGTACTTTCTACTTCTCTCATGTTGAACTCAAATACCTGTACTTTCTACTTCTTACATGTTGAACTCAAATACCTGTACTTTCTACTTCTTACATGTTGAACACAAATACCTGAACTTTCTACTTCTTACATGTTGAACTCAAATACCTGTACTTTCTACTTCTTACATGTTGAACCCAAATACCTGTACTTTCTACTTCTCTCATGTTGAACCCAAATACCTGTACTTTCTACTTCTTACATGTTGAACCCAAATACCTGTACTTTCTACTTCTCACATGTTGAACTAAAATACCTGTACTTTCTATTTCTCTCATGTTGAACTCAAATACCTGTACTTTCTACTTCTTACATGTTGAACCCAAATACCTGTACTTTCTACTTCTTACATGTTGAACCCAAATACCTGTACTTTCTACTTCTTACATGTTGAACTCAAATACCTGTACTTTCTACTTCTCACATGTTGAACTCAAATACCTGTACTTTCTACTTCTTACATGTTGAACTCAAATACCTGTACTTTCTACTTCTCTCATGTTGAACTCAAATACCTGTACTTTCTACTTCTCTCATGTTGAACTCAAATACCTGTACTTTCTACTTCTCACATGTTGAACACAAATACCTGTACTTTCTACTTCTTACATGTTGAACTCAAATACCTGTACTTTCTACTTCTTACATTACTTTCACCAGAGTATTTTTAAACACAAGTATCTGTACTTCTATAGGATGTGTGTACTACATGTCTGGTGTTTGCTCACCAACATGGCGGACGCTGTCAGTCAGAGCATCGATGAGGCTCCTCACTCGTGCGGCGGCAGCGTGAGCGTTACTGCTGATCTCTCTGACTCTGTCCAACACAGCTGACACACAAACAACACTTCACTGACTACAGACTATACAGAACTACAGGACGTCCTATTCCTGTGTTGGTCCCTGAAGGCAGCATCTCCCTGGTCCAATGGGATTCCTCCGTGTGATTTTGGATTATGTCAGAAAATAAAACGTTTATGATATTTACACGTGTTAGTTCAGCAGAATAACAACACCACTTTAGGATTCCTGAAGTAAAGAGCTAATGTTGGGCTTTAAGGAACTACAGCACGGTCACATGACTTCACGTCACGACCGCTAAGCTAAAGGAGGCTAATGTTGGGCTATAAAGGAACTACAGCACGGTCACATGACTTCACGTCACCACCACTAAGCTAAAGGTGGCTAATGTTGGGCTATGAAGGAACTACAGCACGGTACATGACTTCACGTCACCACCGCTAGGCTAAAGGTGGCTAATGTTGGGCTATAAAGGAACTACAGCACGGTCACATGACTTCACCTCCGCTAAGCTAAAGGAGGCTAATGTTGGGCTCTAAAGGAACTACAGCACGGTCACATGACTTCACGTCACCACCGCTAAGCTAAAGGAGGCTAATGTTGGACTATAGAGGAACTACAGCACGGTCACATGACTTCACGTCACCTCCGCTAAGCTAAAGGTGGCTAATGTTGGACTATAGAGGAACTACAGCACGGTCACATGACTTCACCTCCGCTAAGCTAAAGGAGGCTAATGTTGGGCTCTAAAGGAACTACAGCACGGTCACATGACTTCACCTCCGCTAAGCTAAAGGAGGCTAATGTTGGGCTATAGAGGAACTACAGCACGGTCACATGACTTCACGTCACCTCCGCTAAGCTAAAGGTGGCTAATGTTGGACTATAGAGGAACTACAGCACGGTCACATGACTTCACCTCCGCTAAGCTAAAGGAGGCTAATGTTGGGCTATAAAGGAACTGCCGCACGGTCACATGACTTCACGTCACCACCGCTAAGCTAAAGGTGGCTAATGTTGGGCTATGAAGGAACTACAGCACGGTCACATGACTTCACGTCACCACCGCTAAGCTAAAGGAGGCTAATGTTGGGCTATAAAGGAACTGCCGCACGGTCACATGACTTCACGTCACCACCGCTAAGCTAAAGGTGGCTAATGTTGGGCTATAAAGGAACTACAGCACGGTCACATGACTTCACGTCACCACCGCTAAGCTAAAGGAGGCTAATGTTGGGCTATAAAGGAACTACAGCACTGTCACATGACTTCACGTCACCACCGCTAAGCTAAAGGAGGCTAATGTTGGGCTATAAAGGAACTACAGCACGGTCACATGACTTCACGTCACCACCGCTGAGCTAAAGGTGGCTAATGTTGGGCTATAAAGGAACTACAGCACGGTCACATGACTTCACTTCACCACCGCTAAGCTAAAGGAGGCTAACGTTGGGCTATAAAGGAACTACAGCACGGTCACATGACTTCACGTCACCACCGCTAAGCTAAAGGAGGCTAATGTTGGGCTATAAAGGAACTACAGCACGGTCACATGACTTCACGTCACCACCGCTAAGCTAAAGGAGGCTAACGTTGGGCTATAAAGGAACTACAGCACGGTCACATGACTTCACGTCACCACCGCTAAGCTAAAGGAGGCTAATGTTGGGCTATAAAGGACCTACAGCACGGTCACATGACTTCACGTCACCACCGCTAAGCTAAAGGAGGCTAATGTTGGGCTATAAAGGAACTACAGCACGGTCACATGACTTCACGTCACCACCGCTAAGCTAAAGGAGGCTAATGTTGGCCTAAAGAGGAACTACAGCACGGTCACATGACTTCACGTCACCACCGCTAAGCTAAAGGAGGCTAACGTTGGGCTATAAAGGAACTACAGCACGGTCACATGACTTCACGTCACCACCGCTTCAGGATAACAACTAGAAACACATTCAGAAAACCTTTGACCTCCAGACCAGGGACAGGAAGTGAGGAAATGCTGACTCATGCCAGAGTGAAAGACTCAGTCATGCACCTACCTCTATAAACAGTATTTATTAAAAGTGTTGTGTTGTGTTGGTGGGCGGGGCTTACAGAAAAGGGGCGTGGCCGCTCTCTGCAGCAGCTCTTGCGTCTGATTGGCTGCGAGCTCGGCTCCACACAGCAGGCCCGCGGCGGCGCGCTCCGTGTTCTCCAGCGTGTTGGTGAGCGGGCCGCTGAGCAGCGCCGACATGAACAGGAAGAGGAGGAACTTCCTGCCCTGAGCTGAAACACAGGAGGAGGCGCTGTCACTGCCCGACCCGCAGCCCCGCCCGACCCGCAGCCCCGCCCGACCCGCAGCCCCGCAGCCCCGCCCGACCCGCAGCCCCGCCCGACCCGCAGCCCCGCCCGACCCGCAGCCCCGCCCGACCCGCAGCCCCACCCGACCCACAGCCCCGCCCGACCCGCAGCCCCGCCCGACCCGCAGCCCCGCCCGACCCGCAGCCCCCCCCGACCCGCAGCCCCGCAGCCCTGTCCGACCCACAGCCCCCCCCGACCCGCATCGTGCATGCGCGAGTCATTAACGTCTCAAATATCTTTATTAAAATCTGTAGTTATTTCATTTTCAAATAAAGTGAAGGACATTCACAGCCAATACTTCTCCAGTGTGCTGTCTGACAGAAGCTCCATCCACTTCTCACTTATCCTGACAATGTGCTCAGCCCGATGAAAGGACCGGTGAGAGAGTTGCTGAATAATAGTGAGGTCATAGGTTACACGTTGTGAGAATAATAACTCGTCTCTCTCGAGTTTTCTTCTCGTGCTTTTCCAAATGCCGCTGCGGCAAGGCAAGCGTATTCATACAGCACTCTTCTGTACGCGACAATTCAAAGTGCTTTACCAAACAAATGAAAAGACTTTTTAGGAATACATACATGAAAACATATAATGGCATTTCACAACAGGCACTACAAAGATAATACAATAACACAAATAAACCCCACAGGTATACAACGCGTGTTTGAAGGCGTACTGCAGTGCGAATATGAGCAGCTCGATTAGAAGCAGCCACAGAGACGTGCTTTCAGTCTGGATTTAAATAGTAGGCGTTTCTGCGGACGTGCATGCTGGGTAGTTTGTTCCAGAGTCGGGCATCACAGCTAAGCGCCGCCTCTCCATGTTCTGATGTGACTCTCGGAGCCGAGAGCAGACCCGACCAGAAGACCGGAGGCGCCTCGAAGGCTCCTGATTATGCAGTTCAACAATATACTTTGGTCCTCAACCATGTATGATTTAAAAACTAGCCGTAGTACTTTAACATCAATTCTTTGGCCGACAGGAAGCCAGTGTAGAGACTTCAGAGCCGGACCGATGTGCTCCACTCTGTGGTGTCAGTGAGGACTCGAGCTGCAGCGCTCTGGATCAGCTGCAGCTTCCTGATGGATCCTTCAGTGCGCCCTCTGAAGACACCTTAGCAGTGGTCCAGTGGATCAGCTGCAGCTTCCTGATGGATCCTTCAGTGCGCCCTCTGAAGACACCTTAGCAGTGGTCCAGTGGATCAGCTGCAGCTTTCTGATGGATCCTTCAGTGCGCCCTCTGAAGACACCTTAGCAGTGGTCCAGTGGATCAGCTGCAGCTTCCTGATGGATCCTTCAGTGCGCCCTCTGAAGACACCTTAGCAGTGGTCCAGTGGATCAGCTGCAGCTTCCTGATGGATCCTTCAGTGCGCCCTCTGAAGACACCTTAGCAGTGGTCCAGTAGATCAGCTGCAGCTTTCTGATGGATCCTTCAGTGCGCCCTCTGAAGACACCTTAGCAGTGGTCCAGTGGATCAGCTGCAGCTTCCTGATGGATCCTTCAGTGCGCCCTCTGAAGACACCTTAGCAGTGGTCCAGTGGATCAGCTGCAGCTTCCTGATGGATCCTTCAGTGCGCCCTCTGAAGACACCTTAGCAGTGGTCCAGTGGATCAGCTGCAGCTTCCTGATGGATCCTTCAGTGCGCCCTCTGAAGACACCTTAGCAGTGGTCCAGTGGATCAGCTGCAGCTTTCTGATGGATCCTTCAGTGCGCCCTCTGAAGACACCTTAGCAGTGGTCCAGTAGATCAGCTGCAGCTTTCTGATGGATCCTTCAGTGCGCCCTCTGAAGACACCTTAGCAGTGGTCCAGTGGATCAGCTGCAGCTTCCTGATGGATCCTTCAGTGCGCCCTCTCAAGACACCTTAGCAGTGGTCCAGTAGATCAGCTGCAGCTTTCTGATGGATCCTTCAGTGCGCCCTCTGAAGACACCTTAGCAGTGGTCCAGTGGATTAGCTGCAGCTTCCTGATGGATCCTTCAGTGCGCCCTCTGAAGACACCTTAGCAGTGGTCCAGTGGATCAGCTGCAGCTTCCTGATGGATCCTTCAGTGCGACCTCTGAAGACACCTTAGCAGTGGTCCAGTGGATCAGCTGCAGCTTCCTGATGGATCCTTCAGTGCGACCTCTGAAGACACCTTAGCAGTGGTCCAGTGGATCAGCTGCAGCTTCCTGATGGATCCTTCAGTGCGCCCTCTGAAGACACCTTAGCAGTGGTCCAGTAGATCAGCTGCAGCTTTCCTGATGGATCCTTCAGTGCGACCTCTGAAGACACCTTAGCAGTGGTCCAGTGGATCAGCTGCAGCTTCCTGATGGATCCTTCAGTGCGACCTCTGAAGACACCTTAGCAGTGGTCCAGTGGATCAGCTGCAGCTTCCTGATGGATCCTTCAGTGCGACCCTCTGAAGACACCTTAGCAGTGGTCCAGTCTACTGAAGATAAAGCATGGACACGCTTTTCTAAGTCCTGACATTAGTCTTTTAGTCCTCGATATGTTCTCTGGTGGCAGCAAGCAGACCTGACTGTTGAACCGGTCTGAGTCCGTCTCCACTCCCAGACGTCTGGCTTTGTGAGTCACTTCGTAGTCTGCCGGCTGAAGCTCTGCGGTCACTTTTAATCGGGCGGTGGCTTCGATCGCTCTTTCTAATCAATTCAGCCACAGCAAGCATATCAATATGCGTCAAGTGTCCTACTTGGGCTGCCGTACGGAGTTGTCCAATATGGCGGACCATCTCCCACATGTACACTGCAGATAGGGCAGATTGGGTAGTGACAGGCACAACAATCTCACAATGCACTGCTCCATCCAACACAGATTTAGAACACATTACAGACTAAAGTGACATAAGACTCGGGTTGTGCATCGATATGAAACAGTGTTAACACATGTGTATGAAGACAGACTGCCAGCATGTAGCCCCTCTGCGGGGACTGTCCACCAGGTGAGTGCTGACCTGACCTGCAGACAGTGAAGGTAGCATGACGCAGACGCAGGTCCGGACCCCGGAGGAGAAGCCCATGGAGAAGGAGGCGATGGCGGCGAGGCTGAGGGTGAGGGAGACGCAGAGCCAGAGCTCCTGCCGGGGCAGACAGGAGACCCCGTACAGAGAGGCCAGCAGCAGGCCGGACACAAACGCCCCCAGGCTGCACCCCCCCTCCACCAGGTGACCTCTGACCCCAGCAGGCAGAGGGCGGCACGCTGACCTGGAGGGATGATGTTGGAAAACATATCAGAATCCCTTTATCACAGAGGGGACTTTGCTCCAGCGGAAAGGAGCCAGACACTTCCTGTTCCCTAGATGCACAACAAGAAGTCATCACAAAAACATAAATACAAATAAGTTACACATTTTACAGAATACACTGATGCTCTGTATGTGATGACTCCTTTCTGGATCACGGACACACGGATCCTGAGCTAGCTGATGCTCTGTATGTGATGACTCCTTTCTGGATCACGGACACACGGATCCTGAACTAGCTGATGCTCTGTATGTGATGACTCCTTTCTGGATCACGGACACACGGATCCTGAACTAGCTGATGCTCTGTATGTGATGACTCCTTTCTGGATCACGGACACACGGATCCTGAGCTAGCTGATGCTCTGTATGTGATGACACCTTTCTGGATCACGGACACACGGATCCTGAACTAGCTGATGCTCTGTATGTGATGACTCCTTTCTGGATCACGGACACACGGATCCTGAACTAGCTGATGCTCTGTACGTGATGACTCCTTTCTGGATCACGGACACACGGATCCTGAGCTAGCTGATGCTCTGTATGTGATGACTCCTTTCTGGATCACGGACACACGGATCCTGAACTAGCTGATGCTCTGTATGTGATGACTCCTTTCTGGATCACGGACACACGGATCCTGAGCTAGCTGATGCTCTGTATGTGATGACTCCTTTCTGGATCACGGACACACGGATCCTGAACTAGCTGATGCTCTGTATGTGATGACTCCTTTCTGGATCACGGACACACGGATCCTGAACTAGCTGATGCTCTGTATGTGATGACTCCTTTCTGGATCACGGACACACGGATCCTGAACTAGCTGATGCTCTGTATGTGATGACTCCTTTCTGGATCACGGACACACGGATCCTGAACTAGCTGATGCTCTGTTTTAAATGATCAACATGATACAATATATATGTTATACTTTTAATCATGTTTTGAATATTTAAATGTTTTATAGTCTGTCAGTAAACGGTGGCAGATTCAAATAGAAACGCAGTTCTTAACGTGGGAACGTGATGAAATAGAGCCGTGTTGTGGCACTGCTTTGAGGTTGAATAAACTATTACAGCATTCACGTAGCAATGATGGGATGTTCAACATAGACTATAGCTGAAGACAGATATCAGATGCATGTACAACCAGAGCTCATGGTGCGGTCACACGTTCGCATCCCGTTATTGTTTGTCCATCGTTGGTAGTCTCCTCTCACCTGTGCAGGACTCCTCTGAAGGAGCGTCTGGCTCCGCCCCTCTCCACCTGAACTCTGACCTCAGTCTTCATCAGGACCGTCTTCCTCTTCTTCTTCATCCTCTGTTTCCTGGAGACCAAAGCTGCGTGAAACTACAGACAATACAACTTACTCCAACCGACCAACTGATCAGCTGACCAACCGACCAACCGACCAACCGACCAACCGACCAACTGACCAACCGACCAGCTGACCAACTGACCAGCTGACCAACCGACCAGCTGACCAACCGACCAACTGACCAACTGACCAGCTGACCAACTGACCAACTGACCAACTGACCAACTGACCAACCGACCAGCTGACCAACCGACCAACTGACCAACTGACCAGCTGACCAACCGACCAACTGACCAACCGACCAGCCGACCAGCTGACCAACTGACCAACCGACCAACTGACCAACCGACCAGCTGACCAGCTGACCAACCGACCAACTGACCAACTGACCAGCTGACCAACCGACCAACTGACCAACTGACCAGCTGACCAACTGACCAACCGACCAACTGACCAACTGACCAGCTGACCAACTGACCAGCTGACCAACTGACCAGCTGACCAACTGACCAACTGACCAGCTGACCAACCGACCAACTGACCAACTGACCAACCGACCAGCTGACCAACTGACCAACCGACCAACTGACCAACCGACCAGCTGACCAGCTGACCAACTGACCAACCGACCAGCTGACCAACTGATCAGCTGAGCAACTGATCAGCTGACCAACCGACCAACCGACCAACTGACCAACTGACCAACTGACCAACCGACCAACTGACCAACCGACCAACCGACCAACTGACCAACCGACCAACCGACCAACTGACCAACTGACCAACCGACCAACTGACCAACCGACCAACTGACCAACCGACCAACTGACCAACCGACCAACCGACCAACTGACCAACCGACCAGCTGACCAACTGATCAGCTGAGCAACTGATCAGCTGACCAACCGACCAACCGACCAACTGACCAACTGACCAACTGACCAACTGACCAACCGACCAACTGACCAACTGACCAACTGACCAACCGACGGACAGAAACTCACTGACTGAATTACATTTAGTTTTACTTTACGTTTCATTTGATCTGTCAGCAGACAACAGTTTTCCTGATGGCCGACACTGACCGGCACAGAGATCCTCACAGCAGTATGTTTCATTTCCTCCATTCCCTGTCTCCTTTAACTCATCATGTTTCAGAAGCTAACTCCCTGCTACCTCTCAGCTAACACTAGCTGCTCTGATTCCTGTCTCCTTTAACTCATCATGTTTCAGAAGCTAACTCCCTGCTACCTCTCAGCTAACACTAGCTGCTCTGTTTCCTGTCTCCTTTAACTCATCATGTTTCAGAAGCTAACTCCCTGCTACCTCTCAGCTAACACTAGCTGCTCTGTTTCCTGTCTCCTTTAACTCATCATGTTTCAGAAGCTAACTCCCTGCTACCTCTCAGCTAACACTAGCTGCTCTGTTTCCTGTCTCCTTTAACTCATCATGTTTCAGAAGCTAACTCCCTGCTACCTCTCAGCTAACACTAGCTGCTCTGTTTCCTGTCTCCTTTAACTCATCATGTTTCAGAAGCTAACTCCCTGCTACCTCTCAGCTAACACTAGCTGCTCTGTTTCCTGTCTCCTTTAACTCATCATGTTTCAGAAGCTAACTCCCTGCTACCTCTCAGCTAACACTAGCTGCTCTGTTTCCTGTCTCCTTTAACTCATCATGTTTCAGAAGCTAACTCCCTGCTACCTCTCAGCTAACACTAGCTGCCCTGTTTCCTGTCTCCTTTAACTCATCATGTTTCAGAAGCTCACTCCCTGCTACCTCTCAGCTAACACTAGCTGCTCTGTTTCCTGTCTCCTTTAACTCATCATGTTTCAGAAGCTAACTCCCTGCTACCTCTCAGCTAACACTAGCTGCTCTGTTTCCTGTCTCCTTTAACTCATCATGTTTCAGAAGCTAACTCCCTGCTACCTCTCAGCTAACACTAGCTGCTCTGTTTCCTGTCTCCTTTAACTCATCATGTTTCAGAAGCTAACTCCCTGCTACCTCTCAGCTAACACTAGCTGCTCTGTTTCCTGTCTCCTTTAACTCATCATGTTTCAGAAGCTAACTCCCTGCTACCTCTGAGCTAACACTAGCTGCTCTGTTTCCTGTCTCCTTTAACTCATCATGTTTCAGAAGCTAACTCCCTGCTACCTCTCAGCTAACACTAGCTGCTCTGTTTCCTGTCTCCTTTAACTCATCATGTTTCAGAAGCTAACTCCCTGCTACCTCTCAGCTAACACTAGCTGCTCTGTTTCCTGTCTCCTTTAACTCATCATGTTTCAGAAGCTAACTCCCTGCTACCTCTCAGCTAACACTAGCTGCTCTGTTTCCTGTCTCCTTTAACTCATCATGTTTCAGAAGCTAACTCCCTGCTACCTCTCAGCTAACACTAGCTGCCCTGTTTCCTGTCTCCTTTAACTCATCATGTTTCAGAAGCTAACTCCCTGCTACCTCTCAGCTAACACTAGCTGCTCTGTTTCCTGTCTCCTTTAACTCATCATGTTTCAGAAGCTAACTCCCTGCTACCTCTCAGCTAACACTAGCTGCTCTGTTTCCTGTCTCCTTTAACTCATCATGTTTCAGAAGCTAACTCCCTGCTACCTCTCAGCTAACACTAGCTGCTCTGTTTCCTGTCTCCTTTAACTCATCATGTTTCAGAAGCTAACTCCCTGCTACCTCTCACTAACACTAGCTGCTCTGTTTCCTGTCTCCTTTAACTCATCATGTTTCAGAAGCTAACTCCCTGCTACCTCTCAGCTAACACTAGCTGCTCTGTTTCCTGTCTCCTTTAACTCATCATGTTTCAGAAGCTAACTCCCTGCTACCTCTCAGCTAACACTAGCTGCTCTGTTTCCTGTCTCCTTTAACTCATCATGTTTCAGAAGCTAACTCCCTGCTACCTCTCAGCTAACACTAGCTGCTCTGTTTCCTGTCTCCTTTAACTCATCATGTTTCAGAAGCTAACTCCCTGCTACCTCTCAGCTAACACTAGCTGCTCTGTTTCCTGTCTCCTTTAACTCATCATGTTTCAGAAGCTAACTCCCTGCTACCTCTCAGCTAACACTAGCTGCTCTGTTTCCTGTCTCCTTTAACTCATCATGTTTCAGAAGCTAACTCCCTGCTACCTCTCAGCTAACACTAGCTGCTCTGTTTCCTGTCTCCTTTAACTCATCATGTTTCAGAAGCTAACTCCCTGCTACCTCTCAGCTAACACTAGCTGCTCTGTTTCCTGTCTCCTTTAACTCATCATGTTTCAGAAGCTAACTCCCTGCTACCTCTCAGCTAACACTAGCTGCTCTGTTTCCTGTCTCCTTTAACTCATCATGTTTCAGAAGCTAACTCCCTGCTACCTCTCAGCTAACACTAGCTGCTCTGTTTCCTGTCTCCTTTAACTCATCATGTTTCAGAAGCTAACTCCCTGCTACCTCTCAGCTAACACTAGCTGCTCTGATTCCTGTCTCCTTTAACTCATCATGTTTCAGAAGCTAACTCCCTGCTACCTCTCAGCTAACACTAGCTGCTCTGTTTCCTGTCTCCTTTAACTCATCATGTTTCAGAAGCTAACTCCCTGCTACCTCTCAGCTAACACTAGCTGCTCTGTTTCCTGTCTCCTTTAACTCATCATGTTTCAGAAGCTAACTCCCTGCTACCTCTCAGCTAACACTAGCTGCTCTGTTTCCTGTCTCCTTTAACTCATCATGTTTCAGAAGCTAACTCCCTGCTACCTCTCAGCTAACACTAGCTGCTCTGTTTCCTGTCTCCTTTAACTCATCATGTTTCAGAAGCTAACTCCCTGCTACCTCTCACTAACACTAGCTGCTCTGTTTCCTGTCTCCTTTAACTCATCATGTTTCAGAAGCTAACTCCCTGCTACCTCTCAGCTAACACTAGCTGCTCTGTTTCCTGTCTCCTTTAACTCATCATGTTTCAGAAGCTAACTCCCTGCTACCTCTCAGCTAACACTAGCTGCTCTGTTTCCTGTCTCCTTTAACTCATCATGTTTCAGAAGCTAACTCCCTGCTACCTCTCAGCTAACACTAGCTGCTCTGTTTCCTGTCTCCTTTAACTCATCATGTTTCAGAAGCTAACTCCCTGCTACCTCTCAGCTAACACTAGCTGCTCTGTTTCCTGTCTCCTTTAACTCATCATGTTTCAGAAGCTAACTCCCTGCTACCTCTCAGCTAACACTAGCTGCTCTGTTTCCTGTCTCCTTTAACTCATCATGTTTCAGAAGCTAACTCCCTGCTACCTCTCAGCTAACACTAGCTGCTCTGTTTCCTGTCTCCTTTAACTCATCATGTTTCAGAAGCTAACTCCCTGCTACCTCTCAGCTAACACTAGCTGCTCTGTTTCCTGTCTCCTTTAACTCATCATGTTTCAGAAGCTAACTCCCTGCTACCTCTGAGCTAACACTAGCTGCTCTGTTTCCTGTCTCCTTTAACTCATCATGTTTCAGAAGCTAACTCCCTGCTACCTCTCAGCTAACACCAGCTGCTCTGTTTCCTGTCTCCTTTAACTCATCATGTTTCAGAAGCTAACTCCCTGCTACCTCTCAGCTAACACTAGCTGCTCTGTTTCCTGTCTCCTTTAACTCATCATGTTTCAGAAGCTAACTCCCTGCTACCTCTCAGCTAACACTAGCTGCTCTGTTTCCTGTCTCCTTTAACTCATCATGTTTCAGAAGCTAACTCCCTGCTACCTCTCAGCTAACACTAGCTGCTCTGATTCCTGTCTCCTTTAACTCATCATGTTTCAGAAGCTAACTCCCTGCTACCTCTCAGCTAACACTAGCTGCTCTGTTTCCTGTCTCCTTTAACTCATCATGTTTCAGAAGCTAACTCCCTGCTACCTCTCAGCTAACACTAGCTGCTCTGTTTCCTGTCTCCTTTAACTCATCATGTTTCAGAAGCTAACTCCCTGCTACCTCTCAGCTAACACTAGCTGCTCTGTTTCCTGTCTCCTTTAACTCATCATGTTTCAGAAGCTAACTCCCTGCTACCTCTCAGCTAACACTAGCTGCTCTGATTCCTGTCTCCTTTAACTCATCATGTTTCAGAAGCTAACTCCCTGCTACCTCTCAGCTAACACTAGCTGCTCTGTTTCCTGTCTCCTTTAACTCATCATGTTTCAGAAGCTAACTCCCTGCTACCTCTCAGCTAACACTAGCTGCTCTGTTTCCTGTCTCCTTTAACTCATCATGTTTCAGAAGCTAACTCCCTGCTACCTCTCAGCTAACACTAGCTGCTCTGTTTCCTGTCTCCTTTAACTCATCATGTTTCAGAAGCTAACTCCCTGCTACCTCTCAGCTAACACTAGCTGCTCTGTTTCCTGTCTCCTTTAACTCATCATGTTTCAGAAGCTAACTCCCTGCTACCTCTCAGCTAACACTAGCTGCTCTGTTTCCTGTCTCCTTTAACCATAGAAATGTATTAATGTGATCATCAATAGCTAATTTGAGCTAATAGGCTAACGTGAGCGTGGTGCTATCATAGCCTGTATATATAAATGGACGTAGTGTCCGTGACGTCACCCATAGCATTCTGCAGAGTTGCCGTGAACCCTTAATGGGCGGAGTCGGCCACTAACGGCTCGACTGTGACGTCAGAGTCTAATCCCGCCTGCTCCAAATAAGGGCAAAGAGGCGGAGCCGAGGCGGGACCTGCTGCCTCCGAACTGGAAGTAAACAGAGCTAGCTCAGGCTAAGAAGCTAAGCTAACATGAAATACATGCATACCAAGTTACTGCTAACAGTGTGGTTCCCCTATATAAACGTTACATTCATCAAATGAGACAACCTGCAAGAGAAGTAGCTATATGTTGTCATTCTTAATGTCATTCACACGTTGAGAAAAGACGGACTCCACCGCCCGGAGCTAACGGAGCCGCAGGGGGCTAGCTCCGGGACGCCGGCTGGAGCTAGCCCCCTGCGGCTCCGTTAGCTCCGGGCCGCCACTGGGGATAATCGGGTCCCTTATTAACATGTGCTCCCGTTTAGCATGATGGGCGTCATAGCCATAGACTATACAAGTCTGAATCATAAACTAAAATGTATATGTATGCATAAAGGGTTACGTCCTTAGCTGGCTAATAAGTAGCAAGCTAAGCTACCAAGCACACAAACACCTGCGAACGGGTTAACATGTAGAATATTATCATTTAGACTTCTTGGAAGTTCTGTTAGTGCATTCAAGCGCACAGCACGACATTTTAATCGTCTGGTATTTGTAACAATATTCCCTAAAAGGCACAATCACCACGAACACGGCTAACGCCAAAGGGTCAAGTGCAGTACTACGACTAACTAACTGTAGCCTCTCTGGTTGTAGCTAGCAGAGTGGACACGTTGCTGTTAGCTGACAGTGAGGCACGCACGTGTCCAGTTAGGCTTAATATTAATGAAACAGATGAGTTGAGAACAAATGCACCCCCCACACAGTCGTCATGAAGGGGGAATCTAACTCTACAGAGAATATGGTTTTTTGAACCACGATGTAAACATGTTTATTTCTGCTGTAATTGTAACATGGGGGTCTATAACTCTGTAAGGGCAATCGGACAACCCACACAGCTCTAATTTACGCCGGTAACGATTGAGAGCACACCCTTCAAGTCCAGAGATGTAATCGGAAGACATGGGCCTACGGGGATGTCTTCAGAATATACATATTAATAGAGAAATGATTGCGCTCCGCCTGCTTATGTTCGCTCGCTGTTTAACTTTGCACCTCCATAAAAAAGGCGCATTTTCGCGGGTGACTCGTGACGTCACTGTGTGTGAAAGAATGGAAATGTCTCCCTTCTGCAGCCTGCTCCTACTGGCCACTAGGTGAACTGCAGTTTGAGACACTTCCGTACCAGCGTGCCGGCTCTTGCCCAGAGTTTGCCGCTTGCCTTTAACTTAAGGTGACCAGATTGTCAAAATTAAAACCGGGGACATTTTGAGTTCTGCGCTCAACATCTCATCAACATATCCAATGTTCTTCACTGTTAAAGAAAACAGGGGGACATTTGAACTGTTGGAGACAAACAGAGGGACGACAGCTCACATGAGACTTCAGGTCTTTTATTTTGAAACTCTACATCAGATTGTCCTCTAGACGGGTGTCCTGCTGTCACCCTGGACTGAAATAAGTCTTTGATTGACTTCGAGTGACTCTGTGATTATGGACGCTATCCATTGAACAATAATCTAAATATAGATGGTCAATAGATCTAATCTGAGATTTTAAACCGCATACATTTCAAATTGCGCTTCAGAAAGTCATGTTACTTTAGGAGTGTTGTGAGATGGTGTCAACATCGATGGAAATTAGTCAGATGTGTGTTCGTAACTGCATCCTTTGCATTCACTCAGTTATAATGTGGGAGCTATACGTAGTTTGTTTTAAAGTATTATTGACCACATTATATCGGACACATTTCTTAATTTAAGCTGCAGAATATATGAATATGTTCGGTGTGTTTTTTAGGTATATTTGTTATTGACCGAGTAAGCCTTTTATTTTGAAGGCAGTTTTTATCTACCGTAATGCATGGGATACTCGCGCACCGCAACACCACGTGCGGGCTGGCTCCACCGCAGTCTGTAGTGTTTCCCGTTTTATTTCACCTTGCTATGAGTTTTTAACGTATATTAAAAAACGGGGACATTTCCGGGGACAGTTACAACCGGGGACAGGCCGATACAACCGGGGACTGTTCTCGAAGCTAACGCCCAGCGACCTCTCCGCTGACTCCAGCTGCTCTGCTCGCTGAGAGGTCGCTGGGCGTTTGGACCGAGAGGGACTTTATTGTGTTTTGTGTTGTCCTACCTTTGACCTGTCGTGGCTCTTGAAGTGTTCAACTGTCACCCTGCTGCTGAGCTACGTGTGTGCCAAAAGGATTTGTGATGTTGAACATTTCCCGTTTCACCCACCTCGTGTTCACCAGCGGTGGAGCGGCTGAGTCTGAACTTCCTGCCTCCTGCTGTCCATCGTCTCCTCTTCAGCCAATCAGGAGAGTTCCCTGGGGCCCGCCTCCTCCTCAGGGCGCTGTACGGAGCCGTGAGCGGGACAGGTGAGAGGAGAACATACATGTTACATGTTACATCTATGAGTTTTGTTTCTTTAAATATATTTAATAAGAGTTGTATTTCTCTCTCTTTCATGAAAGGTTTTGTATTTACACATTCTCGTGATTAATATGCTTGTTTTGATTTCCTGCCGTCAGCCCTGTTCCTGGGACTCTGCCGCAGACTGCCGCTGACCTTTGACCTGCAGCTGGCAGCCGCTGCTGTATTCATTGGTGAGGAGACGTGTGTGTGTGTGTGTGTTGCCCTCTCTTCCTCCTGCAGATGATACATATAAATGTATATTAGTAATGTGTGTGTGTGTGTGTGTGTGTAGGTGTGTGTGCAGCCTGCTGCTCGTGCTCCTCGTCCTGCAGATGTTCCCTCCTCCTCATGTTTCCCAGCATGCTCGGAACCAGAGGACGAGCGTACGTGATGCTGCTCCTCCTAACGGTGCTGTGCAGAGGTAACACACACACACACACACACACACACACACACAGTGGAGGAGACAGAGAGGAGACGTTCAGCGGCTGACCTGTAGGGGGCGACCACACACACACACCGTCTGGTGTTTTAGACATACGTGGGGTCCCTTCACACACGCTCTTAAACAGACACACACAGGACATCGAATCACGTTTCATTTATAAACCATCTCTGGTGGAGCCAAAGACCCTCTGTCCTCAGACCCTCTGTCCTTAGACCCTCTGTCCTCAGACCCTCTGTCCTCAGACCCTCTGTCCTTAGACCCTCTGTCCTCAGACCCTCTGTCCTTAGACCCTCTGTCCTCAGACCCTCTGTCCTTAGACCCTCTGTCCTCAGACCCTCTGTCCTCAGACCCTCTGTCCTCAGACCCTCTGTCCTCAGACCCTCTGTCCTCAGACCCTCTGTCCTTAGACCCTCTGTCCTCAGACCCTCTGTCCTCAGACCCTCTGTCCTCAGACCCTCTGTCCTTAGACCCTCTGTCCTCAGACCCTCTGTCCTTAGACCCTCTGTCCTCAGACCCTCTGTCCTCAGACCCTCTGTCCTTAGACCCTCTGTCCTCAGACCCTCTGTCCTTAGACCCTCTGTCCTCAGACCCTCTGTCCTCAGACCCTCTGTCCTCAGACCCTCTGTCCTTAGACCCTCTGTCCTCAGACCCTCTGTCCTCAGACCCTCTGTCCTTAGACCCTCTGTCCTCAGACCCTCTGTCCTTAGACCCTCTGTCCTCAGACCCTCTGTCCTCAGACCCTCTGTCCTCAGACCCTCTGTCCTCAGACCCTCTGTCCTTAGACCCTCTGTCCTCAGACCCTCTGTCCTTAGACCCTCTGTCCTCAGACCCTCTGTCCTCAGACCCTCTGTCCTCAGACCCTCTGTCCTTAGACCCTCTGTCCTCAGACCCTCTGTCCTTAGACCCTCTGTCCTCAGACCCTCTGTCCTCAGACCCTCTGTCCTTAGACCCTCTGTCCTCAGACCCTCTGTCCTTAGACCCTCTGTCCTCAGACCCTCTGTCCTCAGACCCTCTGTCCTCAGACCCTCTGTCCTTAGACCCTCTGTCCTCAGACCCTCTGTCCTCAGACCCTCTGTCCTTAGACCCTCTGTCCTCAGACCCTCTGTCCTTAGACCCTCTGTCCTCAGACCCTCTGTCCTCAGACCCTCTGTCCTCAGACCCTCTGTCCTCAGACCCTCTGTCCTTAGACCCTCTGTCCTCAGACCCTCTGTCCTTAGACCCTCTGTCCTCAGACCCTCTGTCCTTAGACCCTCTGTCCTCAGACCCTCTGTCCTCAGACCCTCTGTCCTCAGACCCTCTGTCCTTAGACCCTCTGTCCTCAGACCCTCTGTCCTTAGACCCTCTGTCCTCAGACCCTCTGTCCTCAGACCCTCTGTCCTCAGACCCTCTGTCCTTAGACCCTCTGTCCTCAGACCCTCTGTCCTTAGACCCTCTGTCCTCAGACCCTCTGTCCTCAGACCCTCTGTCCTTAGACCCTCTGTCCTCAGACCCTCTGTCCTCAGACCCTCTGTCCTCAGACCCTCTGTCCTTAGACCCTCTGTCCTCAGACCCTCTGTCCTTAGACCCTCTGTCCTCAGACCCTCTGTCCTCAGACCCTCTGTCCTCAGACCCTCTGTCCTTAGACCCTCTGTCCTCAGACCCTCTGTCCTCAGACCCTCTATCCTTAGACCCTCTGTCCTCATAGACCAGCAGAGGGGACCGTTACCCTCTACAAGGCCCTAGACCAGCAGAGGGGACCGCTACCCTCTACAAGGCCCTAGACCAGCAGAGGGGACCGTTACCCTCTACAAGGCCCTAGACCAGCAGAGGGGACCGCTACCCTCTACAAGGCCCTAGACCAGCAGAGGGGACCGTTACCCTCTACAAGGCCCTAGACCAGCAGAGGGGACCGTTACCCTCTACAAGGCCCTAGACCAGCAGAGGGGACCGTTACCCTCTACAAGGCCCTAGACCAGCAGAGGGGACCGTTACCCTCTACAAGGCCCTAGACCAGCAGAGGGGACCGTTACCCTCTACAAGGCCCTAGACCAGCAGAGGGGACCGTTACCCTCTACAAGGCCCTAGACCGGCAGAGGGGACCGTTACCCTCTACAAGGCCATAGACCAGCAGAGGGGACCGCTACCCTCTACAAGGCCCATAGACCAGCAGAGGGGACCTGGTGAAATGGTTATGTAAATGTGTGTGTCATCTGCATCGCTATGGTAACTTATTTTGTTGTTCTTCATTATCTGAGCCAGTGGTAGCATGTAGACGTTAAAGAGAAGAGGCCCCAGGATGGAGCCTTGAGGAACCCCACGTGTCATATTTGTCAACTCAGATGTGTATTTACCTATAGAAACAAAGTTGTTTCTGTCCTTTAAGTAGGATTCAAACCAATTCAGAACTGTTTCCGAAAGTCCCACCCAGTTTTCACACACACGCGCAGACACTCACACACACACACACACACACACACACACACACACACACACACACACACACACACACACAATGTAATACTAATGATGGTATTTCAGGGCCGCTCTCTAACATCCAGAGCAACGTGGAGGCGGCGGCTCTCTCTCTCAGCTGTAACCTGGATCTGCAGATTCACCACAGCAAGGTCCTGTGGAGAGAGACTCTGAGTCCCTACATCCTCATCTCTCAGCAGCTCATGGTAACTATGACAACAAGGTCCTGGAGAGAGACTCTGAGTCCCTACATCCTCATCTCTCAGCAGCTCATGGTAACTATGACAACAAGGTCCTGGAGAGAGACTCCGAGTCCCTACATCACCATCTCTCAGCAGCTCATGGTAACTATGACAACAAGGTCCTGGAGAGAGACTCTGAGTCCCTACATCACCACCTCTCAGCAGCTCATGGTAACTATGACAACAAGGTCCTGGAGAGAGACTCTGAGTCCCTACATCACCACCTCTCAGCAGCTCATGGTAACTATGACAACAAGGTCCTGTGGAGAGAGACTCTGAGTCCCTACATCCTCATCTCTCAGCAGCTCATGGTAACTATGACAACAAGGTCCTGGAGAGAGACTCCGAGTCCCTACATCACCATCTCTCAGCAGCTCATGGTAACTATGACAACAAGGTCCTGGAGAGAGACTCTGAGTCCCTACATCACCACCTCTCAGCAGCTCATGGTAACTATGACAACAAGGTCCTGGAGAGACTCTGAGTCCCTACATCACCACCTCTCAGCAGCTCATGGTAACTATGACAACAAGGTCCTGGAGAGACTCTGAGTCCCTACATCACCACCTCTCAGCAGCTCATGGTAACTATGACAACAAGGTCCTGGAGAGACTCTGAGTCCCTACATCACCACCTCTCAGCAGCTCATGGTAACTATGACAACAAGGTCCTGGAGAGAGACTCTGAGTCCCTACATCACCACCTCTCAGCAGCTCATGGTAACTATGACAACAAGGTCCTGGAGAGACTCTGTGTCCCTACATCACCACCTCTCAGCAGCTCATGGTAACTATGACAACAAGGTCCTGGAGAGACTCTGAGTCCCTACATCACCACCTCTCAGCAGCTCATGGTAACTATGACAACAAGGTCCTGGGGGCTTCAGCTATGGTAACGCACTGATTGTAAATAAACCTGCTCTCACCCCTCAGGATGTCGTGGTGATATTTGTTATAGTCATTTTATACTGACAGACTCACCTGCATTAAGTCGTCATTTCATCTTCATTAACGTAATTTATTTCACATATTGATTACTTTGTGTCATGTACTACATGCATGATTATTTTATTTTAAATGTTATGTAGCGTGCATGCTAATAAAGCTAATTCAAACAAATCCATCACGTGTCGCCAGGACGAAAAAGAGGAGTTTCAGTCGGAGGTTCGGAGCGTCAGCAGGACGTTCCAGCAGGTCAGGGACCAGGTCGTCGGTCAGTACGGATACCACGGCTTCAACAGGAAGTACAGCGCAGGGACAGGAAGCAGCACGCAGGACAACAGGAAGTACAGCGCAGGGACAGGAAGCAGCACGCAGGACAACAGGAAGTACAAAGCAGGGACAGGAAGCAGCACGCAGGACAACAGGAAGTACAGCGCAGGGACAGGAAGCAGCACGCAGGACAACAGGAAGTACAAAGCAGGGACAGGAAGCAGCACGCAGGAGCAGTTCAGCTCCCGGACCATGATGCAGTGCGACAGTGAGTGTTTATTATCTGTGATGGTTCTCTGGTGCCCTCTGGTGGTCAGACTGTGTTTCTTTAAAGAGCAACGTGCAGGGTTTACTCGATGTACTCCACCCTGACACCTCCTCTAACTCCACCCTAACACCTCCTCTAACTCCACCCTGACACCTCCTCTAACTCCACCCTGAAACCTCCTCTAACTCCACCCTGACACCTCCTCTAACTCCACCCTGACACCTCCTCTAACTCCACCCTGACACCTCCTCTAACTCCACCCTGAAACCTCCTCTAACTCCACCCTGACACCTCCTCTAACTCCACCCTGAAACCTCCTCTAACTCCACCCTGACACCTCCTCTAACTCCACCCTGACACCTCCTCTAACTCCACCCTGACACCTCCTCTAACTCCACCCTGAAACCTCCTCTAACTCCACCCTGACACCTCCTCTAACTCCACCCTGACACCTCCTCTAACTCCACCCTGACACCTCCTCTAACTCCACCCTGACACCTCCTCTAACTCCACCCTAACACCTCCTCTAACTCCACCCTGACACCTCCTCTAACTCCACCCTGAAACCTCCTCTAACTCCACCCTGACACCTCCTCTAACTCCACCCTGACACCTCCTCTAACTCCACCCTAACACCTCCTCTAACTCCACCCTGACACCTCCTCTAACTCCACCCTGAAACCTCCTCTAACTCCACCCTAACACCTCCTCTAACTCCACCCTGAAACCTCCTCTAACTCCACCCTGACACCTCCTCTAACTCCACCCTGAAACCTCCTCTAACTCCACCCTGAAACCTCCTCTAACTCCACCCTAACACCTCCTCTAACTCCACCCTGACACCTCCTCTAACTCCACCCTAACACCTCCTCTAACTCCACCCTAACACCTCCTCTAACTCCACCCTGACACCTCCTCTAACTCCACCCTAACACCTCCTCTAACTCCACCCTGACACCTCCTCTAACTCCACCCTAACACCTCCTCTAACTCCACCCTGACACCTCCTCTAACTCCACCCTGAAACCTCCTCTAACTCCACCCTGAAACCTCCTCTGACACCTCCTCTAACTCCTCCCTAACACCTCCTCTAACACCTCCTCTAACTCCACCCTGACACCTCCTCTAACTCCACCCTGACACCTCCTCTAACTCCTCCCTAACACCTCCTCTAACACCTCCTCTAACTCCACCCTAACACCTCCTCTAACTCCACCCTGAAACCTCCTCTAACTCCACCCTGACACCTCCTCTAACTCCTCCCTAACACCTCCTCTAACACCTCCTCTAACTCCACCCTGACACCTCCTCTAACTCCACCCTGACACCTCCTCTAACTCCTCCCTAACACCTCCTCTAACACCTCCTCTAACACCTCCTCTAACTCCACCCTGAAACCTCCTCTAACTCCACCCTGACACCTCCTCTAACTCCTCCCTAACACCTCCTCTAACTCCACCCTGACACCTCCTCTAACTCCACCCTGACACCTCCTCTAACTCCTCCCTAACACCTCCTCTAACACCTCCTCTAACTCCACCCTGACACCTCCTCTAACTCCACCCTGACACCTCCTCTAACTCCACCCTGACACCTCCTCTAACTCCACCCTGACACCTCCTCTAACTCCTCCCTAACACCTCCTCTAACACCTCCTCTAACTCCACCCTGACACCTCCTCTAACTCCACCCTGACACCTCCTCTAACTCCTCCCTGACACCTCCTCTAACACCTCCTCTAACTCCTCCCTAACACCTCCTCTAACACCTCCTCTAACTCCACCCTGACACCTCCTCTAACTCCACCCTAACACCTCCTCTAACTCCACCCTAACACCTCCTCTAACTCCACCCTAACACCTCCTCTAACTCCACCCTGACACCTCCTCTAACTCCTCCCTAACACCTCCTCTAACTCCACCCTAACACCTCCTCTAACTCCACCCTGACACCTCCTCTAACTCCACCCTGACACCTCCTCTAACTCCACCCTGACACCTCCTCTAATTCCACCCTGACACCTCCTCTAACTCCACCCTAACACCTCCTCTAACTCCACCCTGACACCTCCTCTAACTCCACCCTGACACCTCCTCTAACACCTCCTCTAACTCCACCCTAACACCTCCTCTAACTCCACCCTGACACCTCCTCTAACTCCTCCCTAACACCTCCTCTAACACCTCCTCTAACTCCACCCTGACACCTCCTCTAACTCCACCCTGACACCTCCTCTAACTCCACCCTGACACCTCCTCTAACTCCACCCTGACACCTCCTCTAACTCCACCCTAACACCTCCTCTAACTCCACCCTGAAACCTCCTCTAACTCCACCCTGACACCTCCTCTAACACCTCCTCTAACTCCACCCTAACACCTCCTCTAACTCCTCCCTGACACCTCCTCTAACTCCACCCTAACACCTCCTCTAACTCCACCCTAACACCTCCTCTAACTCCACCCTAACACCTCCTCTAACTCCACCCTAACACCTCCTCTAACACCTCCTCTAACTCCACCCTAACACCTCCTCTAACTCCACCCTAACACCTCCTCTAACTCCACCCTGACACCTCCTCTAACTCCACCCTGACACCTCCTCTAACTCCACCCTGACACCTCCTCTAACTCCTCCCTGACACCTCCTCTAACTCCACCCTAACACCTCCTCTAACCCTAACCCCTCCTCTAACTCCTCCCTGACACCTCCTCTAACTCCACCCTAACACCTCCTCTAACTCCACCCTGACACCTCCTCTAACTCCACCCTGACACCTCCTCTAACTCCACCCTGACACCTCCTCTAACTCCACCCTGACACCTCCTCTAACTCCACCCTAACACCTCCTCTAATATCTGTCTGTGTGTGTGTGTGTGTGTGTGTGTGTCAGATGTGGTGGAGGGTGGGGTGCAGCGCTGCTCTGATTGGTTCAGCCTCAGGTGGGCGGAGTGTATGGAGGTGGTGTCTGTCCCCGTCATCAACCACGTGCTCTGCGTCTTCATGAAGCTTCACTTCCTGTGTGACGTGTTCAGAGGTCTGTATACTGCAGACAGATGTTTCATGCCCTGACCCCTCTCTGACCCCTGTATGACCCCTCTCTGACCCCTCTGTGACCCCTGTATGACCCCTCTCTGACCCCTCTGTGACCCCTGTATGACCCCTCTCTGACCCCTCTGTGACCCCTCTGTGACCCCTGTATGACCCCTCTCTGACCCCTCTGTGACCCCTCTCTGACCCCTCTGTGACCCCTGTATGACCCCTCTCTGACCCCTCTGTGACCCCTCTCTGACCCCTCTCTGACCCCTGTATGACCCCTCTCTGACCCCTCTCTGACCCCTGTATGACCCCTCTCTGACCCCTCTCTGACCCCTCTCTGACCCCTCTATGACCCCTGTATGACCCCTCTCTGACCCCTGTATGACCCCTCTCTGACCCCTGTATGACCCCTCTCTGACCCCTCTCTGACCCCTCTATGACCCCTCTCTGACCCCTGTATGACCCCTCTCTGACCCCTGTATGACCCCTCTATGACCCCTCTCTGACCCCTGTATGACCCCTGTATGACCCCTCTCTGACCCCTGTATGACCCCTCTCTGACCCCTGTCTGACCCGTGTATGACCCCTCTCTGACCCCTCTCTGACCCCTGTCTGACCCCTGTCTGACCCCTCTATGACCCCTGTATGACCCCTGTCTGACCCCTGTATGACCCCTGTATGACCCCTCTCTGACCCCTGTATGACCGCTGTCTGACCCCTCTCTGACCCCTGTATGACCCCTGTCTGACCCCTCTCTGACCCCTGTATGACCCCTCTCTGACCCCTGTATGACCGCTGTCTGACCCCTCTCTGACCCCTCTCTGACCCCTGTATGACCCCTGTCTGACCCCTGTATGACCCCTCTCTGACCCCCTCTATGACCCCTCTCTGACCCCTGTCTGACCCGTGTATGACCCCTCTCTGACCCCTCTCTGACCCCTGTCTGACCCCTGTATGACCCCTGTCTGACCCCTCTATGACCCCTCTCTGACCCCTCTATGACCCCTCTCTGACCCCTGTATGACCCCTCTATGACCCCTCTCTGACCCCTCTCTGACCCCTCTCTGACCCCTGTCTGACCCCTGTATGACCCCTTTATGACCCCTGTCTGACCCCTCTATGACCCCTCTCTGACCCCTGTATGACCCCTGTCTGACCCCTCTCTGACCCCTCTCTGACCCCTCTCTGACCCCTCTATGACCCCTCTCTGACCCCTGTCTGACCCCTCTATGACCCCTCTCTGACCCCTCTATGACCCCTCTCTGACCCCTGTATGACCCCTCTCTGACCCCTCTCTGACCCCTGTATGACCCCTGTCTGACCCCTGTATGACCCCTGTCTGACCCCTGTATGACCCCACCCCAGTGATGACCCCGTGGTGCAGGGATCAGATCCCGGTGGAGGGAAACTTCGGCCAGCTGTTCGACCGCCTCAACCGTTCAGTGGACCTCCTGAGCCGAGAGTTCAGCGCAAAGCTGGTCTTGCAGGTGACCTCCTCTAACTCCTCCTGGCACCTCCTCTAACTCCTCCTCTAACTCCTCCTGGCACCTCCTCTAACTCCTCCCTAACACCTCCTCTAACTCCTCCCTAACACCTCTAACTCCTCCCTAACACCTCCTCTAACTCCTCCCTAACACCTCCTGGCACCTCCTCTAACCCCACCCTAACACCTCCTGGCACCTCCCCTAACACCTCCTGGCACCTCCTCTAACTCCTCCCTAACACCTCCTGGTACCTCCTGGCACCTCCTCTAACTCCACCCTAACACCTCCTGGCACCTCCTCTAACTCCACCCTAACACCTCCTGGCACCTCCTCTAACTCCACCCTAACACCTCCTGGCACCTCCTCTAACACCTCCTGGCACCTCCTCTAACTCCACCCTAACACCTCCTAGCACCTCCTCTAACTCCACCCTAACACCTCCTGGCACCTCCCCTAACACCTCCTGGCACCTCCTCTAACTCCACCCTAACACCTCCTGGCACCTCCTCTAACTCCACCCTAACACCTCCTAGCACCTCCTCTAACTCCACCCTAACACCTCCTGGCACCTCCTCTAACTCCTCCCTAACACCTCCTGGCACCTCCTCTAACTCCACCCTAACACCTCCTGGCACCTCCTCTAACTCCACCCTAACACCTCCTGGCACCTCCTCTAACCCCACCCTAACACCTCTTGGCACCTCCCCTAACACCTCCTGGTACCTCCTCTAACTCCTCCCTAACACCTCCTGGTACCTCCTCTAACTCCTCCCTAACACCTCCTGGCACCTCCTCTAACTCCACCCTAACACCTCCTGGTACCTCCCTAACACCTCCTGGTACCTCTTCTAACTCCACCCGAACACCTCCTGGCACCTCCTCTAACCCCACCCTAACACCTCCTGGTACCTCCTCTAACTCCTCCTCTAACTCCTCCTGGCACCTCCTCTAACTCCTCCCTAACACCTCCTCTAACTCCTCCCTAACACCTCCTGGCACCTCCTCTAACCCCACCCTAACACCTCCTGGCACCTCCCCTAACACCTCCTGGCACCTCCTCTAACTCCTCCCTAACACCTCCTGGTACCTCCTGGCACCTCCTCTAACTCCACCCTAACACCTCCTGGCACCTCCTCTAACTCCACCCTAACACCTCCTGGCACCTCCTCTAACTCCACCCTGACACCTCCTGGCACCTCCTCTAACTCCACCCTAACACCTCCTAGCACCTCCTCTAACTCCACCCTAACACCTCCTGGCACCTCCTCTAACTCCTCCCTAACACTTCCTGGTACCTCCTTGCACCTCCTCTAACTCCACCCTAACACCTCCTGGCACCTCCTCTAACTCCACCCTAACACCTCCTGGCACCTCCTCTAACCCCACCCTAACACCTCTTGGCACCTCCCCTAACACCTCCTGGCACCTCCTCTAACTCCTCCCTAACACCTCCTGGTACCTCCTCTAACTCCTCCCTAACACCTCCTGGTACCTCCTGGCACCTCCTCTAACTCCACCCTAACACCTCCTGGTACCTCCTCTAACTCCTCCCTAACACCTCATGGTACCTCTTCTAACTCCACCCTAACACCTCCTGGCACCTCCTCTAACCCCACCCTAACACCTCCTGGTACCTCCTCTAACACCTCCTGGTACCTCCTCTAACTCCACCCTAACACCTCCTGGCACCTCCTCTAACTCCTCCCTAACACCTTCTGGTACCTCCTGGCACCTCCTCTAACTCCACCCTAACACCTCCTGGCACCTCCTCTAACACCTCCTGGCACCTCCCCTAACACCTCCTGGCACCTCCTCTAACTCCACCCTAACACCTCCTGGCACCTCCTCTAACTCCACCCTAACACCTCCTGGCACCTCCTCTAACCCCACCCTAACACCTCCTGGCACCTCCTCTAACTCCACCCTAACACCTCCTGGCACTTCCTCTAACTCCACCCTAACACCTCCTAGCACCTCCTCTAACTCCACCCTAACACCTCCTGGCACCTCCTCTAACACCTCCCTAACACCTCCTGGTACCTCCTGGCACCTCCTCTAACTCCACCCTAACACCTCCTGGCACCTCCTCTAACTCCACCCTAACACCTCCTGGCACCTCCTCTAACTCCACCCTGACACCTCCTGGCACCTCCTCTAACACCTCCTGGCACCTCCTCTAACTCCACCCTAACACCTCCTAGCACCTCCTCTAACTCCACCCTAACACCTCCTGGCACCTCCTCTAACTCCTCCCTAACACTTCCTGGTACCTCCTTGCACCTCCTCTAACTCCACCCTAACACCTCCTGGCACCTCCTCTAACTCCACCCTAACACCTCCTGGCACCTCCTCTAACCCCACCCTAACACCTCTTGGCACCTCCCCTAACACCTCCTGGCACCTCCTCTAACTCCTCCCTAACACCTCCTGGTACCTCCTCTAACTCCTCCCTAACACCTCCTGGTACCTCCTGGCACCTCCTCTAACTCCACCCTAACACCTCCTGGTACCTCCTCTAACTCCTCCCTAACACCTCATGGTACCTCTTCTAACTCCACCCTAACACCTCCTGGCACCTCCTCTAACCCCACCCTAACACCTCCTGGTACCTCCTCTAACACCTCCTGGCACCTCCTCTAACTCCACCCTAACACCTCCTGGCACCTCCTCTAACTCCTCCCTAACACCTTCTGGTACCTCCTGGCACCTCCTCTAACTCCACCCTAACACCTCCTGGCACCTCCTCTAACACCTCCTGGCACCTCCCCTAACACCTCCTGGCACCTCCTCTAACTCTACCCTAACACCTCCTGGCACCTCCTCTAACTCCACCCTAACACCTCCTGGCACCTCCTCTAACCCCACCCTAACACCTCCTGGCACCTCCTCTAACTCCACCCTAACACCTCCTGGCACTTCCTCTAACTCCACCCTAACACCTCCTAGCACCTCCTCTAACTCCACCCTAACACCTCCTGGCACCTCCTCTAACACCTCCTCTGAAGTCATGTGACCGTGCTGTAGTTCCTTTATAGCCCAACATTAGCCTCCTTTAGCTTAGCGGTGGTGACGTGAAGTCATGTGACCGTGCTGTAGTTCCTTTATAGCCCAACATTAGCCACCTTTAGCTTAGCGGTGGTGACGTGAAGTCATGTGACCGTGCTGTAGTTCCTTTATAGCCCAACATTAGCCTCCTTTAGCTTAGCGGTGGTGACGTGAAGTCATGTGATCGTGCTGTAGTTCCTTTAGAGCCCAACATTAGCCTCCTTTAGCTTAGCGGTGGTGACGTGAAGTCATGTGACCGTGCTGTAGTTCCTTTAGAGCCCAACATTATCCTCCTTTAGCTTAGCGGTGGTGACGTGAAGTCATGTGACCGTGCTGTAGTTCCTCTATAGCCCAACATTAGCCTCCTTTAGCTTAGCGGTGGAGACGTGAAGTCATGTGACCGTGCTGTAGTTCCTTTATAGCCCAACATTAGCCTCCTTTAGCTTAGCGGTGGAGACGTGAAGTCATGTGACCGTGCTGTAGTTCCTTCAAAGCCCAACATTAGCCTCCGTTAGCTTAGCGGTGGTGATGTGAAGTCATGTGACCGTGCTGTAGTTCCTTTATAGCCCAACATTAGCCACCTTTAGCTTAGCGGTGGTGACGTGAAGTCATGTGACCGTGCTGTAGTTCCTTTATAGCCCAACATTAGCCTCCTTTAGCTTAGCGGTGGTGACGTGAAGTCATGTGACCGTGCTGTAGTTCCTTTATAGCCCAACATTAGCCTCCTTTAGCTTAGCGGTGGTGAAGTCATGTGACCGTGCTGTAGGTCCTCTAGAGCCCAACGTTAGCCTCCGTTAGCTTAGCTTGTGACCGTGCTGCTAACTAAACGTGTAAGAATCATAAACGTTGGTTTGACACAGAGAAGCGGACCAGCACATGCTGCCTTCAGGGACTGCTGTAAATGTAAAGGTGGTTGAATGTCCTGCAGGAGGTGCAGCAGCAGGAGGTGTTGGAAGGAGTTCTGATGGAGGAGGAGTTCACGGAGGCTGTCAGAGGATCCTTCTGGAAGCTGAGGAGAAACGTGGAGCAGCTGCACAGCATCCTGAAGCTGCTCCTCTCCTTCACCTTCATCTCCATCTTCACTCAGTGAGAGCTCCTCCTCCTCCTCCTCCTCCTCCTCCTCCTCCTCCTCCTCCTCCCCTCCTCCTCCTCCTCCTCCTCTTCTCCTTCACCTTCATCTCCATCTTCACTCAGTGAGAGCTCCTCCTCCTCCTCCTCCTCCTCCTCCTCCTCCTCTCCTTCACCTTCATCTCCATCTTCACTCAGTGAGAGCTCCTCCTCCTCCTCCTCCTCCTCTTCTCCTTCACCTTCATCTCCATCTTCACTCAGTGAGAGCTCCTCCTCCTTCTCCTCCTCCTCCTCCTCTTCTCCTTCACCTTCATCTCCATCTTCACTCAGTGAGAGCTCCTCCTCCTCCTCCTCCTCCTCCTCTTCTCCTTCACCTTCATCTCCATCTTCACTCAGTGAGAGCTCCTCCTCCTCCTCCTCCTCCTCTTCTCCTTCACCTTCATCTCCATCTTCACTCAGTGAGTCCTCCTCCTCTTCCTCCTCCTCCTCCTCCTCCTCCTCCTCCTCTTCTCCTTCACCTTCATCTCCATCTTCACTCAGTGAGAGCTCCTCCTCCTCCTCCTCCTCCTCCTCCTCCTCCTCTTCTCCTTCACCTTCATCTCCATCTTCACTCAGTGAGAGCTCCTCCTCCTCCTCCTCCTCCTCTTCCTCCTCCTCCTCCTCCTCTTCTCCTTCACCTTCATCTCCATCTTCACTCAGTGAGAG
Organism: Champsocephalus esox; assembly: GCA_036324585.1. Classification (NCBI taxonomy): domain Eukaryota; kingdom Metazoa; phylum Chordata; class Actinopteri; order Perciformes; family Channichthyidae; genus Champsocephalus; species Champsocephalus esox. Next base: position 396,529 of record CM070490.1, read on the forward strand.
CTCCTCCTCCTCCTCCTCCTCCTCTCTCCTTCACCTTCATCTCCATCTTCACTCAGTGAGAGCTCCTCCTCCTCCTCCTCCTCCTCCTCCTCCTCTTCTCCTTCACCTTAATCTCCTCCTTTTCCTACTCCACCTCTTCAGAATCAGAATACATGTATTGGTCCCACAGAGGGAAATGTACATTTACTTTCTCTCCTCCTCTCTCCTCCCCCCCCTCCTCCTCTCTCCCCCCCCTCCTCCTCCTCTCTCTCCCCCCCCTCCTCTCTCTTCCCCCTCCTCCTCCCCTCCCTCCTCTCTCTCCCCCTCCTCCTCCCCCCCTCCTCCTCTCTCTCCCCCTCCTCCTCCCCCCCCTCCTCCTCTCTCTCCCCCTCCTCCTCCTCTCTCCCCCTCCCCCCTCTCTCCCCTCCTCTCTCTCCTCCTCCGCTCCTCCTCCTCTCTCTCCTCCCCCTCCCCCCCCCCTCTCTCTCCTCCCCCCTCCTCTCACCCCTCCCCCTCCCCCCTCCTCTCTCTCCCCCCTCCTCCTCCCCTCCTCCACTCTCCCCCTCCTCCTCTCTCTCCTCCCCCTCCTCCTCCTCTCTCCCATCCTCTCTCTCCCCCCTCCTCCTCTCTCTCCCTCCTCTCTCCCATCCTCTCTCTCCCCCCTCCTCCTCTCTCTCCTCCCCCTCCTCCCCCCTCCTCCTCTCTCTCCCTCCTCTCTCCCATCCTCTCTCTCCCCCCTCCTCCTCTCTCTCCCTCCTCCTCCCTCCTCCTCTCTCTCCCTCCTCCCCTCCCTCCTCCCCCCCCCTCCTCCCTCTCTCTCTCTCCCCCCCCTCCCCTCCTCCCCTCCTCAGGGCGTTTGGCTACCTGCTTCAGTACCGGACAGACGTTAGATTTGACAACCTGTACGTCACCACCTACTTCAGACTGCTGGACGCCCGCAGGAGGAGAGCGGTACTGCACCTTTCATTAGAGGCCCGTTCTTCTTCTGTGGTTCTGGAGCTGGTAGTGCATTAGAGGCCCTGTTCTTCTTCTGTGGTTCTGGAGCTGGTCGTGCAGAGGCTCGGATCTCTGCTCCTTCCAGAGGAGCTTTCTTATTCCTGCGCTGTATTTGAAGCACGTGACTTTTTAGATTTAGACTAGATTGTACTGCATTATGGGCCTTGGTAGTGTGTGTGTAGATGTGTAGATGTGTGTGTAGACGTGTAGATGTGTGTGTAGATGTGTAGATGTGTGTGTAGATGTCTAGATGTGTAGATGTGTGTGTAAATGTGTGTGTAGATGTGTAGACGTGTAGATGTGTGTGTAGACGTGTAGATGTGTGTTCCTCCAGGGGAAGCGCTGCGTGCTACCTTTAATGAGAGCAGAGAAGAAGAAGCTGATCGAGCCCTGCAGTCTGAGGATCCACCAGCAGGAGCAGCAGCACCTGGTAACTTCACATCATTAGCATCAATACCAGGGAGTGCCGTATGGACCCGGATATCAGGTTTACAGGGAGTGCCGTATGGACCCGGATATCAGGTTTACAGGGAGTGCCGTATGGACCCGGATATCAGGTTTACAGGGAGTGCCGTATGGACCCGGATATCAGGTTTACAGGGAGTGCCGTATGGACCCGGATATCAGGTTTACAGGGAGTGCCGTATGGACCCGGATATCAGGTTTACAGGGAGTGCCGTATGGACCCGGATATCAGGTTTACAGGGAGTGCCGTATGGACCCGGATATCAGGTTTACAGGGAGTGCCGTATGGACCCGGATATCAGGTTTACAGGGAGTGCCGTATGGACCCGGATATCAGGTTTACAGGGAGTGCCGTATGGACCCGGATATCAGGTTTACAGGGAGTGCCGTATGGACCCGGATATCAGGTTTACAGGGAGTGCCGTATGGACCCGGATATCAGGTTTACAGGGAGTGCCGTATGGACCCGGATATCAGGTTTACAGGGAGTGCCGTATGGACCCGGATATCAGGTTTACAGGGAGTGCCGTATGGACCCGGATATCAGGTTTACAGGGAGTGCCGTATGGACCCGGATATCAGGTTTACAGGGAGTGCCGTATGGACCCGGATATCAGGTTTACAGGGAGTGCCGTATGGACCCGGATATCAGGTTTACAGGGAGTGCCGTATGGACCCGGATATCAGGTTTACAGGGAGTGCCGTATGGACCCGGATATCAGGTTTACAGGGAGTGCCGTATGGACCCGGATATCAGGTTTACAGGGAGTGCCGTATGGACCCGGATATCAGGTTTACAGGGAGTGCCGTATGGACCCGGATATCAGGTTTACAGGGAGTGCCGTATGGACCCGGATATCAGGTCTGTTTTCCTAGAAAGAAATCGAGGCTTTCTAGACTTTCGATGTAATTACACAGCCACACCACCAGGTGGCGACACGCGAGTCTCCTACTCTCCAACAACGGGTCTTGAAAAGAGAGGTCGTCTTTCGGGTCATACGGTATGTTCTGTATATGGAATGGTTGTATGATGTGTGTGTGTGTGTGTGTGTGTGTGTGTGTGTGTGTGTGTCAGTCCTCAGGTGTGTGTCAGCTGTTCTCGCTCTCTCTCCTCTCGCTCGTCCTGCTCACCGTCGACTTCTCTCTGTTCCACGTGATGAACATCGTCAGCACGCACACCGTCAGCAGCTTCAACCTGACCAGTAACACACACACACACACACACACACACACACACACACACACCACGCGCGCTGAGGGCTTCTGGGTAATGTAGTCTCCCTGCAGGTGGGCACACGGTGGACGTCAGAGTGGGCGGAGCCTCCATGATGGCTCGACTCCTCAGGAACACGGTGTCGGCTTTTAACAGATCCAGCAGCGTCAACATCCACACACACAACAGAGGTCAGACACACACACACACACACACACACACAACAGAGGTCAGAGGTCACATACACACACACACACACACCACACACACACATACAGACACACCACACACACACACACACACACACACAACAGAGGTCAGAGGTCACATACACACACACGCACACGCACACACAACAGAGGTCAGAGGTCACATACACACACACGCACACACGCGCACACACACACACGCACACACGGGGTGGTTTCTCATTGTCGTCTCTATTGATGAACTCGTAATGGAAGATAAAGAGAGTAAACGTGTGTTAAATCAAGCTGGACCAGCAGGGGGCGACACAGTCAACAAACAATTCTCCTTTTGTTAATTCCTGCTCTGACGGCACTGTAATATTTATACCCCCCCCCCAGTGTGTGTGTTCCCCCCCTCCCCCCTCTCTGCAGGCGTGTATGTGAGTTGTGTGTGTTGTGTCCTGATGGTGGTGCTGTGCAGCTTCCTACAGGTCTACACACACCGCCTCCACCGAGCCATCTCAGCATACTACTACCCACAGGTACACACACACACAGGCAGGCGCACACACACACACACACACACACACGGGCACACACACACATGCACACACACACACACACACACACACACACACACACACGGGCACACACACAGGCACACACACACACACACACACACGGGCACACACACACATGCGCACACACACACACACACACACGGGCACACACACGGGCACACACACACACTGAGACACACACACACACGCACACACGGGCACACACACACACAGGCACACACACACACACACACAGGCACACACACACACACTGAGACACACACACACGCACACACGGGCACACACACACAGGCACACACACACACACGGGCACACACACACGGGCACACACACATACACAGGCACACACACACACACGGGCACACACACACACACACACACGGGCAAACACACACACACACACACACACAGGCACACACACACACACACCATGTTTACATCACTTCAGGGGACATTACATTGACTTACATGCACTTCCTGGAGACTTATCCTAACCAAGTCTTCACCCTAAAGTCAATGATCCCTTATGGGGACCTGCATTATGTCCCCATAAGGGAGGCGAGTCCCCACACGTGACTGGGTAAACAGATTGAGGTCCCCACAGGGATGGTAATGCTAGGTTACACGTCGCACAGTAGTGTTTCTACTCTTAGGGAGGCCCGTGGAGCAGGCTGGGTTCCTGCCCCTTGGACCCTTCGCTTCAAACCACGGAGAGGAGAACTCCAACGCACATTACAGTATTCAGAGGGAATCGAACACACCGTTAAACTCAGACGGGACCGCTAACCACGATGTAATGAGCGAATTAATCTGAACATAACGAGAAAGATTAATTACCCTGACAGAAGTGTGTGTTACTGTGAATCTGCAGGATTAACACACACACACACACACACACACACACACACACACACACACACACCCCCTGTGTAAACCCTGAGCTGCAGTAATCTGCTGCAGTAAGAGCATTACCTCACAGAGGCCCCGCACAGGCACGTATTTAAGCAGCAGGGTTTAGCAGGACTCGTCGTGTGTGCATGTGGACGAGGCGTCCTCGTATTGAACCTCGAACAGCTATACTGTGGTTTCATGACGTACCGAGGCCGGTCTGCACAGAGGGAGCTGTCTTTGTTTCGCTCCATGTCCTCAGGGTGTGAGACGTTAGCAACATGTCTCACGGACGTGCGAGCTACATGTGAAGAGAAGAACACGTATTTACAACAGGACGTTGATCAGGACATTTCACAGACGATACATTTGAATATTCGGAGGAAAGATATCAAATAATTCAGCAGAAAGAAATCAATGAACATTTTAGAGATTATTTTAGATTATTTTCCATCGTTGAGTCTGCTCGAACAGATGCACTTTGTTCAATGTTCCAACTCTCATTGGTTTCTCACAGCACCTCTGATAGTCTGTGTGTTCACTCTCTGTCCTGCACGGCTTGCTGGAGCTCCTCCCCCCCCTGAGCCCACTGTGCTCTGATTGGTCAGCTCTGCTCTGATGAGTCCACCGTTACAGCTGAACATCAGTGATTGTGTGTTACTGTGGCGTTTGGTCGCCCTTTGAGGCTCGAGGAGTGGACAGACTCACACACAGACTCACACACAGGCTCACACACACACTCACACACAGACTCACACACAGACTCACACGCAGACTCACACGCAGACTCACACGCAGACTCACACGCAGACTCACACACAGACTGACACACAGACTCACACACAGACTCACACACAGACTGACACACAGACTCACACACAGACTCACACACAGACTCACAGACAGACTCACACGCAGACTCACACACAGACTCACACACAGACTCACACACAGGCTCACACACAGGCTCACACACAGACACTCACACACAGACGCACACACAGACTCACACACAGACTCACACACAGACTGACACACAGACTCACACACAGACTCACAGACAGACTCACACGCAGACTCACACACAGACTCACACACAGACTCACACACAGACTCACACACAGACTCACACACAGACACTCACACAGACGCACACACAGACTCACACACAGACTCACACACAGGCTCACAGCCTCGCCGCGTCCCGCCGTCTCAGGGAGGAGAAATCGGCGTAGCTGCAGCTTAGAAAAGATTGAGTGTGTGCGTGTGTGTGTGTGTGTCTGTGTGTGTGTGTGTCTGTGTGTGTGTGTGAGGAAGTAACGTAATGGCTCCACGGATTGGTCATTCGGGTATGGGCACGTCACAGAACACAGGAAGCAAACATTGGAAGAAGAGAAATGTCCAACGAGGAGTTCGACGGGTCAGAAGCTACAGAACACCAGGGGACGGGTCAGAAGCTACAGAACACCAGGGGACGGGTCAGAAGCTACAGAACACCAGGGGACGGGTCAGAAGCTACAGAACACCAGGGGACGGGTCAGAAGCTTCAGAACACCAGGGGACGGGTCAGAAGCTTCAGAACATCAGGGGACGGGTCAGAAGCTACAGAACACCAGGGGACGGGTCAGAAGCTACAGAACACCAGGGGACGGGTCAGAAGCTACAGAACACCAGGGGACGGGTCAGAAGCTACAGAACACCAGGGGACGGGTCAGAAGCTACAGAACACCAGGGGACGGGTCAGAAGCTTCAGAACACCAGGGGACGGGTCAGAAGCTACAGAACACCAGGGGACGGGTCAGAAGCTACAGAACACCAGGGGACGGGTCAGAAGCTCCAGAACACCAGGGGACGGGTCAGAAGCTACAGAACACCAGGGGACGGGTCAGAAGCTACAGAACACCAGGGGACGGGTCAGAAGCTACGGAACACCAGGGGACGGGTCAGAAGCTACGGAACACCAGGGGACGGGTCAGAAGCTCCAGAACACCAGGGGACGGGTCAGAAGCTACAGAACACCAGGGGACGGGTCAGAAGCTCCAGAACACCAGGGGACGGGTCAGAAGCTACAGAACACCAGGGGACGGGTCAGAAGCTACAGAACACCAGGGGACGGGTCAGAGCCAGAACACCAGGGGACGGGTCAGAAGCTACAGAACACCAGGGGACGGGTCAGAAGCTACAGAACACCAGGGGACGGGTCAGAAGCTTCAGAACACCAGGGGACGGGTCAGAAGCTTCAGAACACCAGGGGACGGGTCAGAAGCTTCAGAACACCAGGGACGGGTCAGAGCCAGAAAAGCTTGACATGGGCCCTTTAAGATTAAGTTATAAAATGTGAACAACATTTGAACATTAATATAAAGCCGTATCTTAATTAGCTCATTGCTGAATGTTCCCACGGACAGACAGCCGATGGGTTTATAATCTATTTGAGATGTGATGACAGAAGGCTTGTTCTGTGTGTCAGAGGGAGAAGAGGCGTGTCCTGTTTCTCTACAACCTGACGCTCCAGAGACGGATTTCCTCCCCGGACAGTGAACGCCTCACCAGCTGGGCAGCGAGGGGCAGGAGGGTGAGAAGACGATATACTGTCGACAGTTTCAGGTCTATTGGACCTCAGTGCGGCGTTCGACACATCCTATATTGAAAACCGAGAGTATTTTGTTTCAATTGGTAGCTGTACATCGGACAGAACCAAAATGACATGTGGAGTTCCCCAGGGGTCGATCCTCGGGCCCCTTCTATTCACTTTGTACATGCTGCCACTTGCTCGAATAATTAGAAATAACAACATTTCCTATCATAATTACGCGGACGACACCAAATCTACATTTCACTTTCCCCAGATGAATACGGTCCTACTGATGTACCGATCACATGTCTAAAACAAATACGTGACTGGATGTGCCGGAACTTCTCACGGCTCAACACAAAAAAAAACGAAGTAATTGTTTTTGGAACCAAAGAAGAAAGAATTCAAGTCTCTGCACACCTGGAATCACGATCGCTCGACCCGAACAGTATCATCTTAGACTCTGACCTCTCTTTAGACTCTGACAGCCACATCGGGGCAATCAACAGATCAACTGCCATCGAAACAATTTCTCACGTATTAAAGACCTTATGTCGAAGCGAGACCTTGAAAGACGTGTCCATGCGTTTGTTTTTAGCAAGCTTGACTTCTGCAACAGCTTCTTCACGGGCCTCACAACAACAACACTCCGTGAACTCCAACTCATTCAAAATGCTGCTGCCAGAGTCTCACATTGCCTTGCTGCATTCACCTATTTCATTCATGATTCATTGATGTACTTGTTGATGTACTTGTTGATGTACTTGATGATGTACTTGTTGATGTACTTGTTGATGTACTCGTTGATGTACTTGTTGATGTACTCGTTGATGTACTTGTTGATGTACTTGTTGATGTACTTGTTGATGTACTCGTTGATGTACTTGTTGATGTACTTGATGTACTTGTTGATGTACTTGTTGATGTACTTGTTGATGTACTTGTTGATGTACTTGATGTACTTGTTGATGTACTTGATGTACTTGATGTACTCGTTGATGTACTTGTTGATGTACTCGTTGATGTACTTGTTGATGTACTTGTTGATGTACTTGTTGATGTACTTGTTGATGTACTTGTTGATGTACTTGTTGATGTACTTGTTGATGTACTTGTTGATGTACTCGTTGATGTACTCGTTGATGTACTCGTTGATGTACTCGTTGATGTACTCGTTGATGTACTTGTTGATGTACTTGTTGATGTACTTGTTGATGTACTCGTTGATGTACTTGTTGATGTACTTGATGTACTTGTTGATGTACTTGTTGATGTACTTGTTGATGTACTCGTTGATGTACTCGTTGATGTACTCGTTGATGTACTCGTTGATGTACTTGTTGATGTACTTGTTGATGTACTTGATGTACTTGATGTACTTGTTGATGTACTCATTGATGTACTTGTTGATGTACTTGTTGATGTACTTGTTGATGTACTCATTGATGTACTTGTTGATGTACTTGTTGATGTACTTGTTGATGTACTCGTTGATGTAGTAACTTGTGTATTTATATGAGCTAATTGTTCCAGTCAGCTCTGATGCAGTTTTTCTGACGCTGTCACTTCCTGCTGCAGGTCTGCAGGCTCTGCAGGTGTGGGTGGTCCCTCCAGCAGGTCGACGCCCCCCCCCGCAGACAGGAAGCTCCCTCCAGCCCCCCCCCCGCAGACAGGAAGCTCCCTCCAGCCCCACAGACAGGAAGCTCCCTCCAGCACAGACAGGAAGCTCCCTCCAGCCCCCCCCCCGCAGACAGGAAGCTCCCTCCAGCAGGAAGGAAGCTCCCTCCAGCCCCGCAGACAGGAAGCTCCCTCCAGCCCCCCCCCCACAGACAAGAAGCTCCCTCCAGCCCCCCCCCCACGCAGACAGGAAGCTCCCTCCAGCCCCCCCCGCAGACAGGAAGCTCCCTCCAGCCCCCCCCCACGCAGACAGGAAGCTCCCTCCAGCCCCCCCCCGCAGACAGGAAGCTCCCTCCAGCCCCCCCCCGCAGACAGGAAGCTCCCTCCAGCCCCCCCCGCAGACAGGAAGCTCCCTCCAGCCCCCCCCCGCAGACAGGAAGCTCCCTCCAGCCCCCCCCGCAGACAGGAAGCTCCCTCCAACCCCCCCCCCACGCAGACAGGAAGCTCCCTCCAGCCCCCCCCCGCAGACAGGAAGCTCCCTCCAGCCCCCCCCCCACGCAGACAGGAAGCTCCCTCCAGCCCCCCCCCACGCAGACAGGAAGCTCCCTCCAGCCCCCCCCCCGCAGACAGGAAGCTCCACCTGCACTTTAGATTAGAAGAAGAAGAAGAGATGACGCTTTGAAAGAGAATAAACAGCAGCTGAGTGTCTGATCGTTGTTGATGCCTCCGCCTGAGCAGCTGCTGACTCCCATCGTGCACGTGCATGTGAGTCCTTGTGCATGTGAGTCCTTGTGCACGTGCATGTGAGTCCTTGTGCATGTGAGTCCTTGTGCACGTGCATGTGAGTCCTCGTGCATGTGAGTCCTCGTGCACCAGCATGAGTCCTCGTGCACGTGAGTTCTTGTACACGTGCATGTGAGTCCTCGTGCACGTGCATATGAGTCCTCGTGCACGTGAGTCCTCGTGCACGTGCATGTGAGTTCTCGTGCACGTGCATGTGAGTCCTCGTGCACCAGCATGAGTCCTCGTGCACATGCATGTGAGTCCTCGTGCGTGTGAGTCCTTGTGCACCAGCATGAGTCCTCGTGCACCAGCATGTGAGTCCTCGTGCACGTGCGTGTGAGTCCTTGTGCACCAGCATGAGTCCTCGTGCACCAGCATGTGAGTCCTCGTGCACGAGACAAAGAGGGGACACACTCATAGAGTTTATAAGAAGGTTGCAGAGGTGACACAGAAAACCTTAATTCCATGCCAACCTTTCCAAATCCAAAAGAGGTAGGTTTGCGCGCAGCAAATGTGCACGCCCAACTGTGCACGTCCAACTGTGCACGCCCCAACTGTGCACGCCCACATGAGGTAATCAGAAGAGTGGAACCCCGTAACTACATGTAAAGCATGTATTGAACTCGTATTGCATCGCTGTACGAGTTCTTCAGAACAAGCGGTCGTCTGCAAATCAGTCGCTTTTCGGCGCCTCCCGCTTTTTTAACGCTGAGTTGGGTGACTTCTGTAATTCGTGGAGAACCGAAGAGTTTTCGTTTGGGGGGGGCGGATCAGTCCGACCGACGGACAACTCCTCACTTCAAGGAAGAAATCGAGACAAAACGATTAAACAAGCGAGCGCCTGGTTTTCCTGGCCAAGGACAGGTTCCTTGAACACAACACGAGCGTAACGTGTCTTCACGTGGTTATGTCCCGTCGGAAAGGAGTGTAGACTCGAGCAGTGGTTCGTGGACCCCTAGGGGTACGTCGGGGTACTGCAGGGGGTACGTGAGAAAGAAACAAACACGAATGCGTGAAACAAACTGCTGATCGTAGAAGAACTCCTTTCTCCAAAGGTTCACAGCAGCTCTGGAGAACGACATGTTTCCTCTCCCTCTCCTGACAGCCCGTCAGTCTCGTGCAGTGGCGGCGCTAGGGGGTGGCTACTTGGGCTCAAGCCCCGGATGTTTCACTTAAAAAAATAAATAAAATGTTTGTGTGTGAAAACGTCTCGTGAGTAATGTGCAGTACCGGAGTCCACCAGAGAGGCCGCCGCTGCGGGACATTAGCCTGCGCACTGCGTAGCCTGCCCTGAAGAAGAAGTGATCCTTCCTAGTGCCTGACGAGTTTTAAGCTAATAGCCTCTAAAGCTATGGACATTAGAAAGCTATTTTCATCGGAGCAGGCGCCACAAGCTGCAGCAGCTGCTGTATCAGCTGCAGCTTGGCATCACCAGCAGTGAAGACATGCTGCTTCAGGTTCGTGAATCTAACGGTGATATCTGCGCTCTGGCTGACTGAGTGAGAAAGAGTGATGGACTGTAACGTTAATCTTATAGCTAGTAACCATGGAGTAACCAAGGCAACGTAAGTTTATTCATACAGCACCTTTCAACACAAGGCCATTCAAGGTGCTTCACAAAAATGAAAGACATCCAGACAGAAGCATTGAGAAACAGTGACAGATAATAAAAGAAAGCACATGAATACAGCGCGGTCTAAGATGTGAACAGTTCACACGAACACAGCGGCTCAGTTTCAATTAAAGCAGCGACAACAAGAGAAACCGCACTCAGTCCCTGATGTGTTAGTATGATTCAGAACATGATCCTAAGATGTGACGTTCCCCTTCAGACCTCAGTCTACTCCTACGACGCTAAAATAACGTGTTCCAACTTTTATTTTGCTTTCGCGCGTGGAATTATACCGGCTCTCGTTTCAGTACACATAGCAACGGAACCATAGCAACGGAACCATAGCAACGGAACTGACAGGCAACCCTCTGAATCCGATTGGCTGTGACTGCATCCACTCAGAGTGCCCGGTTCAGAAACGTGACACTCCTTACGTCACAAACAAAGATGGTGGATGAGAATCGATCTATGAACGATGAGCGATGCGCAGTGGATCGGACGAGGGCGGGGTGTCGGCGTTGTTAGACAGCGGTGCGGTATGCTAACGCTAACACACGCCAAACATGCTACATCACATCAGAAGGCATCCCCCAGATGGGCCAGTCACCGGAGCCCGGCGAAAGACAGCAGCTGATCCCCGCTGTGTTTAGGAAGCCAACAGACACGAGAGCCGAGAGACCGACCTCAATAACGGAAGCTTTTCAACGGCTTTGCGCTCTGGAAACACTTTCTTATTATTTATGATGTCATATTTTAAAGACATCCTTTTAGTTTGACATCAGCCGTTAAAGATAATATGGCCATCTGAGTGTGTGTGGTTTGTTTCTAACTGTTTAACTGAAGTGAATCACAACGTTCCCGTGTCCTTTTGTGTGTGTGTGTGTGTGTGTGTGTGTGCGTGTGTGTGTGTGCGTGTGTGTGTGTGTGTGTGTGCGTGTGTGTGTGTCGGTTTGCAAAGCAACGTACCGATCACTCCGGTCAGTCGAGTAGACCATGCTACACGACACAATACTCTCTCACAGAGCCCTGCGTTCCCACAGGCTGACGTCACTTTAGTAACGGTATGCTCGCATCATCAGGAAAGTGCTGTAAAGTATTTAAAGTCGACACAAGTGAAACTCTAATCCGAAATGGTTTGATGGATGTTATTACCGACGATGCAGGAGTTGACTGAAGTGGTGCAGCTCATCTGAACTGTGATTACTTTCATAACGGTTTAATGAGCCGGCCGTGTTCTACATAACAGACGGAGGGCGGGTTTGATCAAAGCCTCAAACCAGTGCTGCCATGGCTACCCAGAGTCCGGAGTGACACCTTCACGATGGTCAAGCCGTGAGATCAACGTAGTGACGTAAGGACTAAAGTACTCACGGCAGTGTCGTGGAAAAGAGATCATGTTTAAAACATGTTACTAAAACAACATCTCTTGTTTCAGACGGACGGCAATGATGGAGCAACACGTGCACACACATCGATGTGTGTGCACGTGTTGTGGATGGAGCAACACGTGTTGTAGGGCGGTGTTCGCGCTCCGGTACGCAGAGTCGGAAGCATGAACTCTCGAGAGCAGATCAGATTTTGACAAAAGATTTTCTGACAGAAACTGGAAGAGTGACTTCGTCACGGAGCGACGCCTTCGAGAGTGTCACGCGTTTTGTCCAAAGAATAATTGAGACTAACACGAAAGAACTGTCGGTCGTTGAGAGGTGACTTCTGTTTGAAACCCAGTCCCGATAAGCTCCGTGGGTCCGATTGCAACGCATTGCAGTGCGCTTCAAAGAGCTCTCATCTCGTGGAACGCAGTCTGGGCGTCGCCGCTTTGCACCAATCACAGGCGACAGCAACGACCCGCGTTCACCGATCCTGTAGACCCAAGAGTTCCATGCATCCCCGAGTCGTCCCCAGTTATCCGACATATCGTGCCGAGAAGCAGAGAAGGGCGAGTCAAGGCCATGACCTTGGAGTCGTCTTTAATCAGAGGCTGCAGGATAGGATCGAAGCCACCTGGTCACGTCTTCACGATGCAGCCAGACGCATGCTCATCACCGCAGAGTGACACTGTGGTGGCAGAGTTCTGAGGGCAGCATGGAGAGCCCGGTGGGTGAGCGGTTCCTAAGTCCTCATCGTGATCTGAACATGTTTAGAGAACAATGGATGCGTCTTAAAATGACTTCCGTCACAGAAGTCATATCGGTCGTGTTGATACCGACGTTTCCCCGAGCCAATGTCCGAACTCCGGCTCATCAGTTGGAACGTAAACGACGTGTCTCTCCCTGGAGCTGATCATTTGTACCCGTTTGCTTATTTCGCCTCGTATCAAATCCATGTCCTAACATTAGTTCGAGTGGCTCAACACCCCCCCCTGCTGGTTGAAGTATGTGGTTCCTTTAGTTTCACTATTGAAGCGCAGACGGCGTGTCTCGCTGAACTCGGGAGAGCGGTGCAGAGGCAAGTTCTTCCAAATCACTAACAGTGTAGAAACAGAACTACTTGCCAAAGTCCTTCCTTGGAGTTGAGCAACAATTGAAGCGCACACATCGTTGGTGTGTGCTTTGTAGAGAGTGGATCCATTGTCCTCGAAACGCCCAGCTTGTCTGAGCAGCATGTGAAGCACCTGGAGACCGTGGCTGACAGGCAGACATGACGGAGAGTTGCTGCACCAGCACGTGGACACACATCGCTCTCATGAGCACTTTCAACGTGTTTGAGACCTGATCCAAACTGACGCCTGCAGCGATCGCGTGCGCAAACCAGCCTGCTGCTCGGATAGAAACTGTGTTCTGAAACGGCTTCCCGAGGACGCAGGTCTCGGGTTCAGCTTGGCGTGAAACACTTGTTTTGATCCTAGTTCAAGAGTTCTGCCGGATTCTGGGAGACCCATCTGTTGTGTTGACGTCGATGTCTGGACAGATGTGTACCGCGGCCATCGACTCCTCGCAGGACGGGTTGAACACATGGTGAGAACAACAGTTCGTCAAAGCAGCCAATGAGCTGGAGCTGTTTGTGGATTACGATGTCGAAGCTGTCGATCCGGCTCGGGGCTCGGCCAGCCGGCAGGAGGTACGGTTGTTGAACCTTTCTTCCCGCAGGTGCTCATCGAAGCTGCAGCACGACTGAAAACAGAAAAACAACAAGAACACCGTAAAGTCAAAGTTTGGATCGTTACCCAGCAACGTTCAAATGTTCAGTTCAAAAAACAACTATTTTTAAAATATTTTCTTATTTATTTTTGAATGAAAATCAAACATGTGGGAAGAGGGGGGCCGGCGCCCCTAGCCCCCCTATGGGCCGCGCCCCTAGCACCCCTATGGGCCGCACCCCTATGGGCTGGCGCCCCTAGCGCCCCTAGCGCTCCTATGGGCCGGCGCCCCTAGCGCCCCTATGGGCTGGCGCCCCTAGCGCTCCTATGGGCCGGCGCCCCTAGCGCCCCTATGGGCCGGCGCCCCTAGCGGCGCCCCTATGGGCCGGCGCCCCTATGGGCCGGCGCCCCTAGCGCCCCTATGGGCCGGCGCCCCTAGCGCCCCTATGGGCCGGCGCCCCTAGCGCCCCTATGGGCCGGCGCCCCTAGCGGCGCCCCTATGGGCCGGCGCCCCTATGGGCTGGCACCCCTAGCGCCCCTATGGGCCGGCGCCCCTAGCGCCCCTATGGGCCGGCGCCCCTAGCGCCCCTATGGGCCGGTGCCCGTAGCGCCCCTAGCGCCCCTATGGGCCGGTGCCCGTAGCGCCCCTAGGGGCCGACGCCCTAGCGCCCATAGCGCCCCTAGCGCCCCTATGGGCCGGCGCCCTAGCGCCCCTATGGGCCGGCGCCCGTAGCGCCCCTATGGGCCGGCGCCCCTAGCGCCCCTAGGGGCCGACGCCCCTAGCGCCCCTAGCGCCCCTAGGGGCCGGCGCCCCTAGCGCCCCTATGGGCCGGCGCCCCTAGCGCCCCTAGGGGCCGACGCCCCTAGCGCCCCTATGGGCCGGCGCCACTGTTCAGGAGAATGTGTGTCCTTGTTCAAATGATAATAAACAACCATTTGCATAAAGCGTCTTTGTCCATATGTTGATAAGATTAAAAACTTGTAATATTTAGAACAGATAACAAATGTGCGATTAATCGCGATTAGATATTTGAATGGAATGACAGCCCTGATACAAATATGTATCCTTTATATTTCTTGTCGCCTCTGAAGGGAGTTGTAGTCCAGCCCTAGTCCTGTCATGGCTTCCACACGGTGCTGTCGGAGCCTCTTCAGATCGCACTGAGTGCTCGTAGTGACGCTCATGTGCCGCCTCTTACTCTGAAGGCCTGTTGCAGCACTTCCTGTTTCCTCCTGCTTGCTTCACGCAGTTCAGTGACGTCCTCTTCGTCTCGGTATCGCTCCTCTCCCAGGGAGGACTGTCTGCTGCCTTCTCTCCTGTGATTGGTTGGTTCATTGATTGACTCTGCAGCAACCGGCCTCGGGGTCAATAGCCCCTCTTGAACCACTACGCTCGCTCTCCGGCCCAATTCCAAACGCTCGGAGGGGGAGTGTGCAGGGGGCGGTTTGGAACTGGGCCTCCGTCATCAAACACGCCGTGGACAAACAGTTCTTGGAGACATCCACCTCCACCCACAGGCCGTAAGGCTGCTACACCTCCACCCACAGGCCGTAAGGCTGCTACACCTCCACCACAGGCCGTAAGGCTGCTACACCTCCACCACAGGCCGTAAGGCTGCTACACCTCCACCCACAGGCCATGAGGCTGCTACACCTCCACCCACAGGCCATGAGGCTGCTACACCTCCACCCACAGGCCATGAGGCTGCTACACCTCCACCCACAGGCCATGAGGCTGCTACACCTCCACCCACAGGCCATGAGGCTGCTACACCTCCACCCACAGGCCATGAGGCTGCTACACCTCCACCCACAGGCCATGAGGCTGCTACACCTCCACCCACAGGCCGTAAGGCTGCTACACCTCCACCCACAGGCCGTAAGGCTGCTACACCTCCACCCACAGGCCATGAGGCTGCTACACCTCCACCCACAGGCCATGAGGCTGCTACACCTCCACCCACAGGCCATGAGGCTGCTACACCTCCACCCACAGGCCATGAGGCTGCTACACCTCCACCCACAGGCCATGAGGCTGCTACACCTCCACCACAGGCCGTAAGGCTGCTACACCTCCACCCACAGGCCATGAGGCTGCTACACCTCCACCCACAGGCCATGAGGCTGCTACACCTCCACCCACAGGCCATGAGGCTGCTACACCTCCACCCACAGGCCATGAGGCTGCTACACCTCCACCCACAGGCCATGAGGCTGCTACACCTCCACCCACAGGCCGTAAGGCTGCTACACCTCCACCCACAGGCCGTAAGGCTGCTACACCTCCACCCACAGGCCGTGAGGCTGCTACACCTCCACCCACAGGCCGTAAGGCTGCTACACCTCCACCCACAGGCCATGAGGCTGCTACACCTCCACCCACAGGCCATGAGGCTGCTACACCTCCACCCACAGGCCGTAAGGCTGCTACACCTCCACCCACAGGCCATACGGCTGCTACACCTCCACCCACAGGCCGTACGGCTGCTACACCTCCACCCACAGGCCATGAGGCTGCTACACCTCCACCCACAGGCCATACGGCTGCTACACCTCCACCCACAGGCCATGAGGCTGCTACACCTCCACCCACAGGCCGTAAGGCTGCTACACCTCCACCCACAGGCCGTAAGGCTGCTACACCTCCACCCACAGGCCACAAGGCTGCTACACCTCCACCCACAGGCCGTAAGGCTGCTACACCTCCACCCACAGGCCGTAAGGCTGCTACACCTCCACCCACAGGCCATGAGGCTGCTACACCTCCACCCACAGGCCGTAAGGCTGCTACACCTCCACCCACAGGCCACAAGGCTGCTACACCTCCACCCACAGGCCGTAAGGCTGCTACACCTCCACCCACAGGCCATGAGGCTGCTACACCTCCACCCACAGGCCGTAAGGCTGCTACACCTCCACCCACAGGCCACAAGGCTGCTACACCTCCACCCACAGGCCGTAAGGCTGCTACACCTCCACCCACAGGCCATGAGGCTGCTACACCTCCACCCACAGGCCGTAAGGCTGCTACACCTCCACCCACAGGCCGTAAGGCTGCTACACCTCCACCCACAGGCCATACGGCTGCTACACCTCCACCCACAGGCCGTAAGGCTGCTACACCTCCACCCACAGGCCATACGGCTGCTACACCTCCACCCACAGGCCATACGGCTGCTACACCTCCACCCACAGGCCGTAAGGCTGCTACACCTCCACCCACAGGCCGTAAGGCTGCTACACCTCCACACTAGTCATCTGGCTGCTACACCTCCACCCACAGGCCGTAAGGCTGCTACACCTCCACACTAGTCATCTGGCTGCTACACCTCCACCCACAGGCCGTAAGGCTGCTACACCTCCACCCACAGGCCATACGGCTGCTACACCTCCACCCACAGGCCGTAAGGCTGCTACACCTCCACCCACAGGCCGTAAGGCTGCTACACCTCCACCCACAGGCCGTAAGGCTGCTACACCTCCACCCACAGGCCATGAGGCTGCTACACCTCCACACTAGTCATCCGGCTGCTACACCTCCACCCACAGGCCGTAAGGCTGCTACACCTCCACCCACAGGCCATACGGCTGCTACACCTCCACCCACAGGCCGTAAGGCTGCTACACCTCCACCCACAGGCCATACGGCTGCTACACCTCCACCCACAGGCCGTAAGGCTGCTACACCTCCACCCACAGGCCATGAGGCTGCTACACCTCCACCCACAGGCCATGAGGCTGCTACACCTCCACCCACAGGCCGTACGGCTGCTACACCTCCACCCACAGGCCATGAGGCTGCTACACCTCCACCCACAGGCCATGAGGCTGCTACACCTCCACCCACAGGCCGTAAGGCTGCTACACCTCCACCCACAGGCCATGAGGCTGCTACACCTCCACCCACAGGCCATGAGGCTGCTACACCTCCACCCACAGGCCGTACGGCTGCTACACCTCCACCCACAGGCCATGAGGCTGCTACACCTCCACCCACAGGCCGTAAGGCTGCTACACCTCCACCCACAGGCCACAAGGCTGCTACACCTCCACCCACAGGCCGTAAGGCTGCTACACCTCCACCCACAGGCCATGAGGCTGCTACACCTCCACCCACAGGCCGTAAGGCTGCTACACCTCCACCCACAGGCCACAAGGCTGCTACACCTCCACCCACAGGCCGTAAGGCTGCTACACCTCCACCCACAGGCCATGAGGCTGCTACACCTCCACCCACAGGCCGTAAGGCTGCTACACCTCCACCCACAGGCCGTAAGGCTGCTACACCTCCACCCACAGGCCATACGGCTGCTACACCTCCACCCACAGGCCGTAAGGCTGCTACACCTCCACCCACAGGCCATACGGCTGCTACACCTCCACCCACAGGCCATACGGCTGCTACACCTCCACCCACAGGCCGTAAGGCTGCTACACCTCCACCCACAGGCCGTAAGGCTGCTACACCTCCACACTAGTCATCTGGCTGCTACACCTCCACCCACAGGCCGTAAGGCTGCTACACCTCCACACTAGTCATCTGGCTGCTACACCTCCACCCACAGGCCGTAAGGCTGCTACACCTCCACCCACAGGCCATACGGCTGCTACACCTCCACCCACAGGCCGTAAGGCTGCTACACCTCCACCCACAGGCCGTAAGGCTGCTACACCTCCACCCACAGGCCATGAGGCTGCTACACCTCCACACTAGTCATCCGGCTGCTACACCTCCACCCACAGGCCGTAAGGCTGCTACACCTCCACCCACAGGCCATACGGCTGCTACACCTCCACCCACAGGCCGTAAGGCTGCTACACCTCCACCCACAGGCCATACGGCTGCTACACCTCCACCCACAGGCCGTAAGGCTGCTACACCTCCACCCACAGGCCATGAGGCTGCTACACCTCCACCCACAGGCCATGAGGCTGCTACACCTCCACCCACAGGCCGTACGGCTGCTACACCTCCACCCACAGGCCATGAGGCTGCTACACCTCCACCCACAGGCCATGAGGCTGCTACACCTCCACCCACAGGCCGTAAGGCTGCTACACCTCCACCCACAGGCCATGAGGCTGCTACACCTCCACCCACAGGCCATGAGGCTGCTACACCTCCACCCACAGGCCGTACGGCTGCTACACCTCCACCCACAGGCCGTAAGGCTGCTACACCTCCACACTAGTCATCCGGCTGCTTCTTAGAAATGATTGATCTTTTTACTCTCTAACATTTCAATGACTTGCTGAGAGACTCTTATTGCACTCTTTCACTTTTTGAAACTGTTCCTCTTGTGGTGTTTCCTGTTTACTTGCACTATATGTATCTTGTATCTGTGTATCTGTGTATCTGTGTATCTTGTATCTGTGTATCTTGTATCTGTGTATCTGTGTATCTGTGTATCTGTGTATCTTGTATCTGTGTATCTTGTATCTGTGTATCTGTGTATCTTGTATCTGTGTATCTGTGTATCTGTGTATCTTGTATCTTGTATCTGTGTATCTTGTATCTGTGTATCTTGTATCTGTGTATCTGTGTATCTTGTATCTGTGTATCTGTGTATCTTGTATCTTGTATCTGTGTATCTGTGTATCTGTGTATCTTGTATCTGTGTATCTGTGTATCTGTGTATCTGTGTATCTTGTATCTGTGTATCTGTGTATCTGTGTATCTTGTATCTGTGTATCTGTGTATCTGTGTATCTGTGTATCTTGTATCTGTGTATCTGTGTATCTGTGTATCTTGTATCTGTGTATCTGTGTATCTGTGTTGGAGGAGGAGCCGTGACACCAGATCTCCATCGACATAACTACACAGAGCCTTGAAGCTGAGAGAAGGAGCCTCGCTGCGAGACTTCAGAGGGCGGGGAGAGGGGAGGGGGCGGTTTGGAACTGGGCCTCTCGCTCCACACACACGTCCTCCCCTCCTCTCTCTCTCTTAAAGGGACAGGTGACCTCGCTGTTATCAACAGGACAGCCAGAGAGAGAGAACCGGAGAGGAAACCGGAGGGAGACAGAACACCGGAGAAGCCCCGGTCCCTCTGCTCGCTGGGTGTGAGCAGCATGGAGGTGTGTTGACCGGACACAGAGCGACCTGCTCCCGGTGAGAGGATGACAGGAGCGGTCACCGTGCTGCTGCTCAGCGCTGCCTTCACGGCCGCCCGGTCCCTGAACGCACCGCCGGACAGGCTGACCGGTAAGGCTCTAAGTTGGGTTTTTGTCTTTCAGCCACCTTTTTCAAACCGTATTATTTTACGTATGAGATCAGCTGTTTGTGTTATCCAGAGGAGGGGAGTACATGTACTCAAGTACCGCACTGAAGTACACGTTCATGTACTTTCAATGCTTTGTTCTTAAGCTCCATCATAATTCAAAGGGGAAACTAGTAAACTAACTCCTCGTCTTTGAGTCAACAGCTTTGGCTGCTTTGAACAGAATGCACCTCTTGTGTCCGTGTTGTTTAATGTCACACATATATATATATATATAGATATATATATATATATATATATCTATATGATGTGTTGTTGGAGGCGCTCAGGACTCCAGGTGTCTGACCTGTAGCTCTGAGCATGAGACGATGAAGCCTTTAAAGGGAAACTGAAGTCACAGGCACACGCAGCAACATGATGGAGAATGTCTCTGAACTAACGAGTGAGGACTCGGATCCTCTCAGGCGTATTATTATTATATACATATAAATACTTAATTGCCCTTTTACTCGAGCACAATTGTGATTGCTAAGTATCTGTAAACTGTAGTATTGCTAGTTTTACTCAAGTTAATATCTATCCAAGTAAACAGCTCAGCACGCGGACCATTAACTCTCACACGACATATCATTGTGGAGCACGCGGAGAATATGGGTTCACTGTTTGAACACAGACACCACTGCACGCCGACCGTGTGTGTGTGAGAGACCGTGTGTGTGTGAGAGACCGTGTGTGTGAGACCGTATGTGTGTGTGTGAGAGACTGTGTGTGTAAGTGGGGGGGAAGTGAGTGTGTGTGTAAGTGGGGGAAAGTGTGTGTGTGTGTGTGTGTGTGTAAGTGGGGGGAAATGAGTGTGTGTGTGTGAGTGTAAGTGGGGGGAAATGAGTGTGTGTGTGTGTGTGTAAGTGGGGGGAAAGTGAGTGTGTGTGTGTGTAAGTGGGGGGAAATGAGTGAGTGTGTGTGTGAGTATTAACTTAATTGAAAGCTTCCCCGTTGCTAGGTAGCTAATCTGAGGCTAAGCTAGCAGCTAACGGTAACGCCTCTGCTCACCTGCCTGCTGATTGGTTTAGAAGTGGCAGTGAATCAGAATGAAACTTACACACACACACACACACACACACACACACACACTGTTGAATCACCAGTACAAATGCAATATCATGAAATAGAGATTGTTCATTTTTTCATCTCAAACCTTTATTTAATCGGACTGAGATCACAGATGTGTTTCTCAGGGAGCTGCGGCACACAGGCTCCTCATGAGACACTGATCCAGCGCTTCCCCCGGGCGTCTCTGAGCCGGAGAGACACCGGAGGGAGCGCTGCGAGGAGACGGACTGTTGCATGAGATCGATGGGCCGTCCTCTCCGGGGAGCTGCTCTGAACACGGCGCAGAGCTTTGGGTCGACGTCATAATCGGGTTCAGAGAAAGGCCCGGGGTTTACCGACGGGTCCACCCGGTCGCTCAATACGGTCACAACAAGAGTAACCATGTGTGCAGCTCGAGGGAAGCGCGTCAGCCCGTTGTCATGACGCTCACAGACCAGCTTTCATGCGTACTGTTTACCCGCATTACATTCATTTCATCATACAATAATAACAACAACAACAACAACAATAATAATACTAATACATGGGATTTGTACAGCGCTTTTCCTCATGCTCAAAGACGCTCATAGTTCTCTCTCAAACAACTTCCCATCCACAACTACATTTTACAAGGTGTCATTGAACACATCACGGTGAAGCAATAATTTACATTCGCCAAATTCTAAAAGCCTGAACGCACCATAGTGACACTCGATGGAAACTTCTTTAGCTGTACTCCGACTGCTAACCGCTAACCGCTAACGGTAGCTCTGCTGCTGATTGGTTGTCATGGCAGCGTTATCCGGTGTCCAGTAATGAAGATACATCGGTGCACACTTCTTCCCACTTGGGATGCGCAGCTCGATCATCGGTTTAGAGATCATCTGTAAGTCAATGATATCTTAGTTTATCAATCTGATACTGCTGACGTTTGTACAGTCTCTTCTTTCATTATTATTATTATTGTTGTTGTTGTTGTTTACACGTTCTAATCAAATCAAATGAGAGGTCCCGGATGCTTGTGTTCTGTTAGCATAGTCTTCTGAATGTTGTCCGGTATCCTGCTGCTCCGACCAATCGCTGACCTGCGTGTTTGTGCTCAGACAGGCGCCCCCTGCTGGAGAAAACCCGTCCCTTCATCCTGGTGGACGGAGAGAGGAGGAGCCTCGCCGAAGCTCTGCAGGTATGATTGGCTCTCCATTATCCAGGGACGTCATTGGCTGTTAGTCTCTATTATCCAGGGATCTCATTGGCAGTTGGTCTCTATTATCCAGGGATGTGATTGGCTGTTGGTCTCTATTATCCAGGGATGTGATTGGCTGTTGGTCTCTATTATCCAGGGACGTCATTGGCTGTTGGTCTCTATTATCCAGGGATCTCATTGGCTGTTAGTCTCTATTATCAAGGGATGTCATTGGCTGTTGGTCTCTATTATCCAGGGATCTCATTGGCTGTTGGTCTCTATTATCCAGGGATCTCATTGGCTGTTGGTCTCTATTATCCAGGGTTCTCATTGGCTGTTAGTCTCTATTATCAAGGGATGTCATTGGCTGTTGGTCTCTATTATCCAGGGATGTGATTGGCTGTTGGTCTCTATTATCCAGGGATGTGATTGGCTGTTGGTCTCTATCAAGGGATCTCATTGGCTGTTGGTCTCTATTATCCAGGGATCTCATTGGCTGTTGGTCTCTATTATCCAGGGATCTCATTGGCTGTTGGTCTCTATTATCCAGGGATCTCATTGGCTGTTAGTCTCTATTATCCAGGGATGTGATTGGCTGTTGGTCTCTATTATCCAGGGATGTCATTGGCTGTTGGTCTCTATCATCCAGGGATGTCATTGGCTGTTGGTCTCTATCATCCAGGGATGTGATTGGCTGTTGGTCTCCATCATCCAGGGATGTGATTGGCTGTGAGGAGTAATCTTTATTTTATTTGATGCATCCCGTTGAACATTCGTCATATGATTTCCTGGCAGACTTTGAGTGAGGAAGTCCAGCTCTGCTCTCGGCCTTTCTCTGGTTCTCCTCGTGTTTAATGGATCTCCGTTTGAAGCGTTCTGTCTCTCGTCAGGAAGACGCTTTTGTACATTTCAGTGGCAGGAAGTCTCTCTCCATTAACGGTCGAGTGTTTCAGTCAGAAGAGACGGGAAGGAAGGCAACGTTTCATCAGGAGGGGGGGAGGGTGTTAGAGGACGGACACTTCCTGTGCAGCTGACAGCAGCTCTGACATCATTTCCTGTTCCTGTTCTGACATCATTTCCCCCCGACCCCACCCGGCCGGAGGAAACCAGGAGAGAGTGGTTCAGTAAAGTGTAAAGTGTGTGTGTGTGTGTGTGTGTGTGTGTGTGTGTGTGTGTGTCCTGAGAGCTGAACCCATCCTCCGTTCATCAGAAACAATCCAGACGGTTCATTAATTGAATCTTAAGTTAAAATGTTCACAATGAAGATCCGTGGACGAATGAAACGCCCTCAAACACGGAGCTGTGACATCATGACGTTGTGGTTCCTCCATGTTTATAAGTTACCATCCTCTCATTGTATTATCGCTGAATTTCACACACACACACACACACACACACACACACACACACACACACACACACACACACACACACACTGATTTCTCCGTTGGTCTTAATCTCAGCTCTAACACCAGTGTTACTGATGAGCTCATGTTTCCGGATGATGTCAGACTCTGGGCGAGGCCGGCACCACAGAAGAAGAGAGGAGGAGGGTAACATTCCTGCTGAAACAGTGAGAGTCCAGTAACTGAACCAGAGACTAAAGATAACTTTAAAGAGTCCTCTCCTCTGATGTTCAGGTGTATATCAGTATGTAGTGTCTCTACTTTAAAGAGTCCTCTCCTGCTGATGTTCAGGTGTATATCAGCGTGTAGCATCTCTACTTTAAAGAGTCCTCTCCTGCTGATGTTCAGGTGTATATCAGTATGTAGTGTCTCTACTTTAAAGAGTCCTCTCCTCTGATGTTCAGGTGTATATCAGTATGTAGTGTCTCTACTTTAAAGAGTCCTCTCCTCTGATGTTCAGGTGTATATCAGTATGTAGCGTCTCTACTTTAAAGAGTCCTCTCCTGCTGATGTTCAGGTGTATATCAGTATGTAGCGTCTCTACTTTAAAGAGTCCTCTCCTGCTGATGTTCAGGTGTATATCAGTATGTAGTGTCTCTACTTTAAAGAGTCCTCTCCTGCTGATGTTCAGGTGTATATCAGTGTGTAGTGTCTCTACTTTAAAGAGTCCTCTCCTCTGATGTTCAGGTGTATATCAGTATGTAGTGTCTCTACTTTAAAGAGTCCTCTCCTGCTGATGTTCAGGTGTATATCAGTACGTAGTGTCTCTACTTTAAAGAGTCCTCTCCTGCTGATGTTCAGGTGTATATCAGTACGTAGTGTCTCTACTTTAAAGAGTCCTCTCCTCTGATGTTCAGGTGTATATCAGTACGTAGTGTCTCTACTTTAAAGAGTCCTCTCCTGCTGATGTTCAGGTGTATATCAGTACGTAGTGTCTCTACTTTAAAGAGTCCTCTCCTGCTGATGTTCAGGTGTATATCAGTATGCAGTGTCTCTACTTTAAAGAGTCCTCTC
Organism: Champsocephalus esox; assembly: GCA_036324585.1. Classification (NCBI taxonomy): domain Eukaryota; kingdom Metazoa; phylum Chordata; class Actinopteri; order Perciformes; family Channichthyidae; genus Champsocephalus; species Champsocephalus esox. The sequence continues at coordinate 421,415 of CM070490.1, forward strand.
CTGCTGATGTCCAGGTGTATATCAGTGTGTAGTGTCTCTACTTTAAAGAGTTCTCTCCTGCTGATGTTCAGGTGTATATCAGTATGTAGTGTCTCTACTTTAAAGAGTCCTCTCCTGCTGATGTTCAGGTGTATATCAGTATGTAGTGTCTCTACTTTAAAGAGTCCTCTCCTGCTGGTGTTCGGGTGTATATCAGTATGTAGTGTCTCTACTTTAAAGAGTCCTCTCCTGCTGATGTTCAGGTGTATATCAGTATGTAGTGTCTCTACTTTAAAGAGTCCTCTCCTGCTGATGTTCAGGTGTATATCAGTATGTAGTGTCTCTACTTTAAAGAGTCCTCTCCTGCTGATGTTCAGGTGTATATCAGTATGTAGTGTCTCTACTTTAAAGAGTCCTCTCCTGCTGATGTTCAGGTGTATATCAGTGTGTAGTGTCTCTGCTTTAAAGAGTCCTCTCCTGCTGATGTTCAGGTGTATATCAGTGTGTAGTGTCTCTACTTTAAAGAGTCCTCTCCTGCTGATGTTCAGGTGTATATCAGTGTGTAGTGTCTCTACTTTAAAGAGTCCTCTCCTGCTGATGTTCAGGTGTATATCAGTATGTAGTGTCTCTACTTTAAAGAGTCCTCTCCTGCTGATGTTCAGGTGTATATCAGTATGTAGCGTCTCTACTTTAAAGAGTCCTCTCCTGTTGATGTTCAGGTGTATATCAGTATGTAGCGTCTCTACTTTAAAGAGTCCTCTCCTGCTGATGTTCAGGTGTATATCAGTATCTAGTGTCTCTACTTTAAAGAGTCCTCTCCTGCTGATGTTCAGGTGTATATCAGTATCTAGTGTCTCTACTTTAAAGAGTCCTCTCCTGCTGATGTTCAGGTGTATATCAGTATGTAGTGTCTCTACTTTAAAGAGTCCTCTCCTGCTGATGTTCAGGTGTATATCAGTATGTAGTGTCTCTACTTTAAAGAGTCCTCTCCTGCTGATGTTCAGGTGTATATCAGTATGTAGTGCCTCTACTTTAAAGAGTCACACACACACACACACACGTTAAGGGGCAGGAAGCTCTCTGATTGGATAACGGATATACTTAGCCCCGCCCACATCCTAAAGGACAGGAGACAGGAAGCCCTGATGAAGGGGAGACTGCACGAATATTACCAGATATAACCAAACAATGTGTCTATTGAAATATATATTTACACATGGGTGCTTACGTAATAATGATGACATGTCTTCCACAGTGCAGTACTGCATTGTGGGAAACGTAGTCTTTTATCGTACAATGACTACAGGTGGTGTATTTATTTATCTGACTTCCTGTGTTTCAGGCCGGTCATCCCGACGCGCTGCAGATGGAGCTGCAGATGAGAGGCCAGCACTTCCTGTTCGACCTGCAGAAGAACCGGTGAGTCGCTTCACCGAGGGGCAGTGAACGCACCACCAGCTAGAGAGGTGTCATATTTACAGAGGGGCAGTGAACGCAACACCAGCTAGAGAGGTGTCGCTTTTACAGAGGGGCAGTGAACGCACCACCAGCTAGAGAGGTGTCATATTTACAGAGGGGCAGTGAACGCACCACCAGCTAGAGAGGTGTCGCTTTTACAGAGGGGCAGTGAACGCACCACCAACTACAGAGGTGTCGCTTTTACAGAGGGGCAGTGAACGCACCACCAGCTAGAGAGGTGTCATATTTACAGAGGGGCAGTGAACGCACCACCAGCTAGAGAGGTGTCATATTTACAGAGGGGCAGTGAACGCACCACCAGCTAGAGAGGTGTCATATTTACAGAGGGGCAGTGAACGCACCACCGGCTAGAGAGGTGTCATATTTACAGAGGGGCAGTGAACGCACCACCAGCTAGAGAGGTGTCATATTTACAGAGGGGCAGTGAACGCACCACCAGCTAGAGAGGTGTCATATTTACAGAGGGGCAGTGAACGCACCACCAACTACAGAGGTGTCGCTTTTACAGAGGGGCAGTGAACGCACCACCAGCTAGAGAGGTGTCATATTTACAGAGGGGCAGTGAACGCACCACCGGCTAGAGAGGTGTCATATTTACAGAGGGGCAGTGAACGCACCACCAGCTAGAGAGGTGTCATATTTACAGAGGGGCAGTGAACGCACCACCAACTACAGAGGTGTCGCTTTTACAGAGGGGCAGTGAACGCACCACCAGCTAGAGAGGTGTCATATTTACAGAGGGGCAGTGAACGCACCACATTGAATATAAACGGTAATAAAGATAATCGTAACATGGATGTTGTTGTCTCAGCGCGCTGCTCCCGAAGCCGCCCAACATCTTCCTCTACCTGCCCAACGGCACCGGGGAGTCTCTGAGACCCGACCCTGTGGTGAGTCAGTGAACGCACCGCGGCACAGAAGTCCTTCACTAAAGGCTCTCTGGAACTCAAACAGCTTTCATTCATCTGTGTGTGTGTGTGTGTGTGTGTGTGTGTGTGTGTGTGTGTGTGTGTGTGTGTGTGTGTGTGTGTGTGTGTGTGTGTGTGTGTGTGTGTGTGTGTGTGTGTGTGTGTGTGTGTTAGGTTCACTGTTTTTACCACGGCAGCGTCCGAGGATATCCTGAGTCCAGAGTTGCTCTGAGCACCTGCTCCGGACTGCGGTCAGTCACACACACACACACACACACACACACACACACACACACACACACACACACACACACACACACACACACACACACACACACACACACACACACTGGTGGACTGTAGAGGAGTAGAAGTACACCATGTACCTCTGGACTGCAGTAGAAGTACACCATGTACCTCTGGACTGCAGTAGAAGTACACCATGTACCTCTGGACTGCAGTAGAAGTACACCGTGTACCTCTGGACTGCAGTAGAAGTACACCATGTACCTCTGGACTGCAGTAGAAGTACACCATGTACCCCTGGACTGCAGTAGAAGTACACCATGTACCTCTGGACTGCAGTAGAAGTACACCATGTACTTGTGGACTGCAGTAGAAGTACCTCTGGACTGCAGTAGAAGTACACCATGTACCTCTGGACTGCAGTAGAAGTACACATTGTACCCCTGGACTGCAGTAGAAGTACACATTGTACCTCTGGACTGCAGTAGAAGTACACATTGTACCTCTGGACTGCAGTAGAAGTACACCATGTACCTCTGGACTGCAGTAGAAGTACACCATGTACTTGTGGACTGCAGTAGAAGTACCTCTGGACTGCAGTAGAAGTACACCATGTACCTCTGGACTGCAGTAGAAGTACACATTGTACCCCTGGACTGCAGTAGAAGTACACATTGTACCTCTGGACTGCAGTAGAAGTACACCATGTACCTCTGGACTGCAGTAGAAGTACACCATGTACCTCTGGACTGCAGTAGAAGTACACATTGTACCTCTGGACTGCAGTAGAAGTACACCATGTACCTCTGGACTGCAGTAGAAGTACACCATGTACCTCTGGACTGCAGTAGAAGTACACCATGTACCTCTGGACTGCAGTAGAAGTACACCATGTACCTCTGGACTGCAGTAGAAGTACACCATGTACCTCTGGACTGCAGTAGAAGTACACCATGTACCTCTGGACTGCAGTAGAAGTACACCATGTACCTCTGGACTGCAGTAGAAGTACACCATGTACCTCTGGACTGCAGTAGAAGTACACCATGTACTTGTGGACTGCAGTAGAAGTACCTCTGGACTGCAGTAGAAGTACACCATGTACCTCTGGACTGCAGTAGAAGTACACATTGTACCCTGGACTGCAGTAGAAGTACACATGTACCTCTGGACTGCAGTAGAAGTACACCATGTACCTCTGGACTGCAGTAGAAGTACACCATGTACCTCTGGACTGCAGTAGAAGTACACCATGTACCTCTGGACTGCAGTAGAAGTACACCATGTACCTCTGGACTGCAGTAGAAGTACACCATGTACCTCTGGACTGCAGTAGAAGTACACCATGTACCTCTGGACTGCAGTAGAAGTACACCATGTACCTCTGGACTGCAGTAGAAGTACACCATGTACCTCTGGACTGCAGTAGAAGTACACCATGTACCCTCTGGACTGCAGTAGAAGTACACCATGTACCTCTGGACTGCAGTAGAAGTACACCATGTACCTCTGGACTGCAGTAGAAGTACCCATGTACCTCTGGACTGCAGTAGAAGTACACCATGTACCTCTGGACTGCAGTAGAAGTACACATGTACCTCTGGACTGCAGTAGAAGTACACCATGTACCTCTGGACTGCAGTAGAAGTACACCATGTACCTCTGGACTGCAGTAGAAGTACACCATGTACCTCTGGACTGCAGTAGAAGTACACCATGTACCTCTGGACTGCAGTAGAAGTACACCATGTACCTCTGGACTGCAGTAGAAGTACACCATGTACCTCTGGACTGCAGTAGAAGTACACCATGTACCTCTGGACTGCAGTAGAAGTACACCATGTACCTCTGGACTGCAGTAGAAGTACACCATGTACCTGTGGACTGCAGTAGAAGTACCTCTGGACTGCAGTAGAAGTACACCATGTACCTCTGGACTGCAGTAGAAGTACACCATGTACCCCTGGACTGCAGTAGAAGTACACCATGTACCTCTGGACTGCAGTAGAAGTACACCATTGTACCTCTGGACTGCAGTAGAAGTACACCATGTACCTCTGGACTGCAGTAGAAGTACACCATGTACCTCTGGACTGCAGTAGAAGTACACCATGTACCTCTGGACTGCAGTAGAAGTACACCATGTACCTCTGGACTGCAGTAGAAGTACACCATGTACCTCTGGACTGCAGTAGAAGTACACCATGTACCTCTGGACTGCAGTAGAAGTACACCATGTACCTCTGGACTGCAGTAGAAGTACACCATGTACCTCTGGACTGCAGTAGAAGTACACCATGTACCTCTGGACTGCAGTAGAAGTACACCATGTACCTCTGGACTGCAGTAGAAGTACACCATGTACCTCTGGACTGCAGTAGAAGTACACCATGTACCTCTGGACTGCAGTAGAAGTACACCATGTACCTCTGGACTGCAGTAGAAGTACACCATGTACCTCTGGACTGCAGTAGAAGTACACCATGTACCTCTGGACTGCAGTAGAAGTACACCATGTACCTCTGGACTGCAGTAGAAGTACACCATGTACCTCTGGACTGCAGTAGAAGTACACCATGTACCTCTGGACTGCAGTAGAAGTACACCATGTACCCCTGGACTGCAGTAGAAGTACACCATGTACCTCTGGACTGCAGTAGAAGTACACCATGTACCTCTGGACTGCAGTAGAAGTACCCATGTACCTCTGGACTGCAGTAGAAGTACACCATGTACCTCTGGACTGCAGTAGAAGTACACCATGTACCTCTGGACTGCAGTAGAAGTACACCATGTACCTCTGGACTGCAGTAGAAGTACACCATGTACCTCTGGACTGCAGTAGAAGTACACCATGTACCTCTGGACTGCAGTAGAAGTACACCATGTACCTCTGGACTGCAGTAGAAGTACACCATGTACCTCTGGACTGCAGTAGAAGTACACCATGTACCTCTGGACTGCAGTAGAAGTACACCATGTACCTCTGGACTGCAGTAGAAGTACACCATGTACCTCTGGACTGCAGTAGAAGTACACCATGTACCTCTGGACTGCAGTAGAAGTACACCATGTACCTCTGGACTGCAGTAGAAGTACACCATGTACCTCTGGACTGCAGTAGAAGTACACCATGTACCTCTGGACTGCAGTAGAAGTACACCATGTACCTCTGGACTGCAGTAGAAGTACACCATGTACCTCTGGACTGCAGTAGAAGTACACCATGTACCTCTGGACTGCAGTAGAAGTACACCATGTACCCCTGGACTGCAGTAGAAGTACACCATGTACCTCTGGACTGCAGTAGAAGTACACCATGTACCTCTGGACTGCAGTAGAAGTACCTCTGGACTGCAGTAGAAGTACACCATGTACCTCTGGACTGCAGTAGAAGTACACCATGTACCTCTGGACTGCAGTAGAAGTACACCATGTACCTCTGGACTGCAGTAGAAGTACACCATGTACCTCTGGACTGCAGTAGAAGTACACCATGTACCTCTGGACTGCAGTAGAAGTACACCATGTACCTCTGGACTGCAGTAGAAGTACACCATGTACCTCTGGACTGCAGTAGAAGTACACCATGTACCTCTGGACTGCAGTAGAAGTACACCATGTACCTCTGGACTGCAGTAGAAGTACACCATGTACCTCTGGACTGCAGTAGAAGTACACCATGTACCTCTGGACTGCAGTAGAAGTACACCATGTACCTCTGGACTGCAGTAGAAGTACACCATGTACCTCTGGACTGCAGTAGAAGTACACCATGTACCTCTGGACTGCAGTAGAAGTACACCATGTACCTCTGGACTGCAGTAGAAGTACACCATGTACCTCTGGACTGCAGTAGAAGTACACCATGTACCTCTGGACTGCAGTAGAAGTACACCATGTACCTCTGGACTGCAGTAGAAGTACACCATGTACCTCTGGACTGCAGTAGAAGTACACCATGTACCTCTGGACTGCAGTAGAAGTACACCATGTACCTCTGGACTGCAGTAGAAGTACACCATGTACCTCTGGACTGCAGTAGAAGTACACCATGTACCTCTGGACTGCAGTAGAAGTACACCATGTACCTCTGGACTGCAGTAGAAGTACACCATGTACCTCTGGACTGCAGTAGAAGTACACCATGTACCTCTGGACTGCAGTAGAAGTACACCATGTACCTCTGGACTGCAGTAGAAGTACACCATGTACCTCTGGACTGCAGTAGAAGTACCCTGACTGCAGTAGAAGTACCTCTGGACTGCAGTAGAAGTACACCATGTACCTCTGGACTGCAGTAGAAGTACACCATGTACCTCTGGACTGCAGTAGAAGTACACCATGTACCTCTGGACTGCAGTAGAAGTACACCATGTACCTCTGGACTGCAGTAGAAGTACACCATGTACCTCTGGACTGCAGTAGAAGTACACCATGTACCTCTGGACTGCAGTAGAAGTACACCATGTACCTCTGGACTGCAGTAGAAGTACACCATGTACCTCTGGACTGCAGTAGAAGTACACCATGTACCTCTGGACTGCAGTAGAAGTACACCATGTACCTCTGGACTGCAGTAGAAGTACACCATGTACCTCTGGACTGCAGTAGAAGTACACCATGTACCTCTGGACTGCAGTAGAAGTACACCATGTACCTCTGGACTGCAGTAGAAGTACACCATGTACCTCTGGACTGCAGTAGAAGTACACCATGTACCTCTGGACTGCAGTAGAAGTACACCATGTACCTCTGGACTGCAGTAGAAGTACACCATGTACCTCTGGACTGCAGTAGAAGTACACCATGTACCTCTGGACTGCAGTAGAAGTACACCATGTACCTCTGGACTGCAGTAGAAGTACACCATGTACCTCTGGACTGCAGTAGAAGTACACCATGTACCTCTGGACTGCAGTAGAAGTACACCATGTACCTCTGGACTGCAGTAGAAGTACACCATGTACCTGTGGACTGCAGTAGAAGTACACCATGTACCTCTGGACTGCAGTAGAAGTACACCATGTACCTCTGGACTGCAGTAGAAGTACACCATGTACCTCTGGACTGCAGTAGAAGTACACCATGTACCCTCTGGACTGCAGTAGAAGTACACCATGTACCTCTGGACTGCAGTAGAAGTACACCATGTACCTCTGGACTGCAGTAGAAGTACACCATGTACCTCTGGACTGCAGTAGAAGTACACCATGTACCTCTGGACTGCAGTAGAAGTACACCATGTACCTCTGGACTGCAGTAGAAGTACACCATGTACCTCTGGACTGCAGTAGAAGTACACCATGTACCTCTGGACTGCAGTAGAAGTACACCATGTACCTCTGGACTGCAGTAGAAGTACACCATGTACCTCTGGACTGCAGTAGAAGTACACCATGTACCTCTGGACTGCAGTAGAAGTACACCATGTACCTCTGGACTGCAGTAGAAGTACACCATGTACCCCTGGACTGCAGTAGAAGTACACCATGTACCTCTGGACTGCAGTAGAAGTACACCATGTACTTGTGGACTGCAGTAGAAGTACCTCTGGACTGCAGTAGAAGTACACCATGTACCTCTGGACTGCAGTAGAAGTACACCATGTACCTCTGGACTGCAGTAGAAGTACACCATGTACCTCTGGACTGCAGTAGAAGTACACCATGTACCTCTGGACTGCAGTAGAAGTACACCATGTACCTCTGGACTGCAGTAGAAGTACACCATGTACCTCTGGACTGCAGTAGAAGTACACCATGTACCTCTGGACTGCAGTAGAAGTACACCATGTACCTCTGGACTGCAGTAGAAGTACACCATGTACCTCTGGACTGCAGTAGAAGTACACCATGTACCTCTGGACTGCAGTAGAAGTACACCATGTACCTCTGGACTGCAGTAGAAGTACACCATGTACCTCTGGACTGCAGTAGAAGTACACCATGTACCTCTGGACTGCAGTAGAAGTACACCATGTACCCCTGGACTGCAGTAGAAGTACACCATGTACCTCTGGACTGCAGTAGAAGTACACCATGTACCTCTGGACTGCAGTAGAAGTACACCATGTACCTCTGGACTGCAGTAGAAGTACACCATGTACCTCTGGACTGCAGTAGAAGTACACCATGTACCTCTGGACTGCAGTAGAAGTACACCATGTACCTCTGGACTGCAGTAGAAGTACACCATGTACCTCTGGACTGCAGTAGAAGTACACCATGTACCTCTGGACTGCAGTAGAAGTACACCATGTACCTCTGGACTGCAGTAGAAGTACACCATGTACCTCTGGACTGCAGTAGAAGTACACCATGTACCTTTGGACTGCAGTAGAAGTACCTCTGGACTGCAGTAGAAGTACACCATGTACCTCTGGACTGCAGTAGAAGTACACCATGTACCTCTGGACTGCAGTAGAAGTACACCATGTACCTCTGGACTGCAGTAGAAGTACACCATGTACCTCTGGACTGCAGTAGAAGTACACCATGTACCTCTGGACTGCAGTAGAAGTACACCATGTACCTCTGGACTGCAGTAGAAGTACACCATGTACCTCTGGACTGCAGTAGAAGTACACCATGTACCTCTGGACTGCAGTAGAAGTACACCATGTACCTCTGGACTGCAGTAGAAGTACACCATGTACCTCTGGACTGCAGTAGAAGTACACCATGTACCTCTGGACTGCAGTAGAAGTACACCATGTACCTCTGGACTGCAGTAGAAGTACACCATGTACCTCTGGACTGCAGTAGAAGTACACCATGTACCTCTGGACTGCAGTAGAAGTACACCATGTACCTCTGGACTGCAGTAGAAGTACACCATGTACCTCTGGACTGCAGTAGAAGTACACCATGTACCTCTGGACTGCAGTAGAAGTACACCATGTACCCTCTGGACTGCAGTAGAAGTACACCATGTACCTCTGGACTGCAGTAGAAGTACACCATGTACTTGTGGACTGCAGTAGAAGTACCTCTGGACTGCAGTAGAAGTACACCATGTACCTCTGGACTGCAGTAGAAGTACACCATGTACCTCTGGACTGCAGTAGAAGTACACCATGTACCTCTGGACTGCAGTAGAAGTACACCATGTACCTCTGGACTGCAGTAGAAGTACACCATGTACCTCTGGACTGCAGTAGAAGTACACCATGTACCTCTGGACTGCAGTAGAAGTACACCATGTACCTCTGGACTGCAGTAGAAGTACACCATGTACCTCTGGACTGCAGTAGAAGTACACCATGTACCTCTGGACTGCAGTAGAAGTACACCATGTACCTCTGGACTGCAGTAGAAGTACACCATGTACCTCTGGACTGCAGTAGAAGTACACCATGTACCTCTGGACTGCAGTAGAAGTACACCATGTACCTCTGGACTGCAGTAGAAGTACACCATGTACCCTCTGGACTGCAGTAGAAGTACACCATGTACCCTCTGGACTGCAGTAGAAGTACACCATGTACCTCTGGACTGCAGTAGAAGTACACCATGTACCTCTGGACTGCAGTAGAAGTACACCATGTACCTCTGGACTGCAGTAGAAGTACACCATGTACCCTCTGGACTGCAGTAGAAGTACACCATGTACCTCTGGACTGCAGTAGAAGTACACCATGTACCCTGGACTGCAGTAGAAGTACACCATGTACCTCTGGACTGCAGTAGAAGTACACCATGTACCTCTGGACTGCAGTAGAAGTACACCATGTACCTCTGGACTGCAGTAGAAGTACACCATGTACCTCTGGACTGCAGTAGAAGTACACCATGTACCCCTGGACTGCAGTAGAAGTACACCATGTACCTCTGGACTGCAGTAGAAGTACACCATGTACTTGTGGACTGCAGTAGAAGTACCTCTGGACTGCAGTAGAAGTACACCATGTACCTCTGGACTGCAGTAGAAGTACACCATGTACCTCTGGACTGCAGTAGAAGTACACCATGTACCTCTGGACTGCAGTAGAAGTACACCATGTACCTCTGGACTGCAGTAGAAGTACACCATGTACCTCTGGACTGCAGTAGAAGTACACCATGTACCTCTGGACTGCAGTAGAAGTACACCATGTACCTCTGGACTGCAGTAGAAGTACACCATGTACCTCTGGACTGCAGTAGAAGTACACCATGTACCCTCTGGACTGCAGTAGAAGTACACCATGTACCTCTGGACTGCAGTAGAAGTACACCATGTACCTGTGGACTGCAGTAGAAGTACCTCTGGACTGCAGTAGAAGTACACCATGTACCTCTGGACTGCAGTAGAAGTACACCATGTACCTCTGGACTGCAGTAGAAGTACACCATGTACCTCTGGACTGCAGTAGAAGTACACCATGTACCTCTGGACTGCAGTAGAAGTACACCATGTACCTCTGGACTGCAGTAGAAGTACACCATGTACCTCTGGACTGCAGTAGAAGTACACCATGTACCTCTGGACTGCAGTAGAAGTACACCATGTACCTCTGGACTGCAGTAGAAGTACACCATGTACCCTGGACTGCAGTAGAAGTACACCATGTACCTCTGGACTGCAGTAGAAGTACACCATGTACTTGTGGACTGCAGTAGAAGTACCTCTGGACTGCAGTAGAAGTACACCATGTACCTCTGGACTGCAGTAGAAGTACACCATGTACCTCTGGACTGCAGTAGAAGTACACCATGTACCTCTGGACTGCAGTAGAAGTACACCATGTACCTCTGGACTGCAGTAGAAGTACACCATGTACCTCTGGACTGCAGTAGAAGTACACCATGTACCTCTGGACTGCAGTAGAAGTACACCATGTACCTCTGGACTGCAGTAGAAGTACACCATGTACCTCTGGACTGCAGTAGAAGTACAC